>JALRME010000075.1:0-71498 GCA_026120035.1 Coleophoma eucalyptorum | reverse complement strand
ATAACGCTCACTTATAAGGATCATCTATGTTTTACCTCACCATTTTGACCTGTCTATTATAGCTACAGTTGAAATAAGAGGTATATAGATCAACCAACAAATAGGTACTATATAACAATACTAATAGCTATATATTTTTAGTCTAATATAGTTATATAAACATGAAGTATTAGACTAATTAACTACTAATAATATATAAGAGAATTATTATAGAAATTTAGAAGTAGAAAATGGTCTACTACAATAGGTAAAAGCCTTTTGGACTACATTGCCAAGCCCATCAGCGCGCCTAATTCAAGCGCGTAGGGTCAACGCTAGTCCACTAATAATACAGACGAGTCCTCGGCGCCCTCCCTTCAATCTCCGTTCCGCCCACGCACGGTACGTTGCTTTATTCTTCAGCACATATTTTTATCATCGCCTACTATCTCCTCCTTGTAACACAAGATCCTCTTTGAATCCTTAGTCCATGTGTGGATGTAGATATTCTATTCAAAGAATTGTCTTCGTAAATGCTTGGTGTATGCTTATCCACTGGCACGTTATAGCCTTTGAAGATATCTCTATATCGCATAACATACAACAACTGTCTCGTCACTCGTCTAGTGTTGAGTAGTCACGAGTGTGTTCATTCGTAAAAGGCGGAAACCGCATTCTTGTTGCGTGTATCCATTCCTCCAGCTGGGACAGGTGGGATTCACAATTGAGGTCCGCTCTATCACCATATCATGGCATTCGACGCCCCGAATCTTCCTAGGCTCCCTGCCTGCACGGCATGCCATGTTAGAAAGGTCAAATGTGACAGCAAACGGCCGAGGTGCTCCGCTTGTACCAAGAATGACGATGAGTGCCTGGTCCTCGACCCAGCCGGCGTAGAGACTCTTTCCCGAGAATACATCCACCTGCTAGAAGAAAAGGAACGAGCTTTACGGCAGGCGCCGGTCAGTGATGATAAGACTCAAGATGTGTTGAGTGATACTCTAACAAGCCAGACTATTGCTGGAATGGGACAAACAGCTGAGAAAGCTCACAATTTTGTTCATGGCAGTGGGCTTAGGTATGTGCCATGAGTTTTTGATATATTTGAAAAATATACAATGACTGATACATTACCGACAGCTTCCTGAGGTCTTTGTTTACAGATGCTGAGTGGCGAGAAAGCAAGACGAATGCCGATCTGTTGCAGAATTTGGGAAAACGTTCTCAAATTACAGATACAACGCTGAAGCCTAATCGGCTCCCTTCGTTTGAGGATGGGAAAGCCCTTGTTGATGACTAGTAAGATACTGCTCTAACTTCCGCAATTCTCAATATCCCAAAAAGCTTGAAATAACCCTCAGGATGCCATTAAAGGCATCCTGGAATAGGTTGTTGAGTTGCTCAACAATAGCGTCGTCAGACAGCAGGGTTTTGGTTTTAGGGCGGATTTACTATTTATATTGCATATGCGACCTGGCTTATTTGTCACTAACAGAATATATTTTACATAGCTTGAACCGATCACACATACAAACGCCCTTTATGCTGCGGCAGGATATCCTCGAACTCTTTGAAAGAGTATTCTCTTCTGGGACTTATCCTACAGAAACAAAATCACATGACTTATACCGTATATTCATGATAATGGCGATAGGATCGGTCTCTTCACATAGAAATGGAACGCATAAGTGGCACCCTTATGGATATTACCTCGCAGCGCTGCAATATTTCGATAAAGGATTTCTTTTGAACGGGTTAAGCGCTATTCAGGATCTCATGCTGATTGCCAGGTTTGGCATATATCATCACACTGGTTAGTTGGTAATCCTCCGTCTATCGCTCCTTCCTATTTCGTGATTTGGTATTGACAAGAAGATAGGTACTTCAGTTTGGGATATTACCCAGCTCTGCATTCGTATGTGCATTGAACAAGAATTACATTTACCATGTACTGGACGGCAGGATCTGCTCCAGGAACACCTGAGACGACGAGTATTTTGGGAATGCTATATGATCGACCGGTATAGCTCTATAACTCTCGGTCGGCCAGTGGCTATTGCCGACAGAGACATCGAAGTCCCATTTCCCGCAAATGCAAATGATGGAGAACTGATTGCTGCAAATGGCCTGGTGCCGAACTTAACGGAATTCTGCGCTTCTCATTCTCCGCAAGAGGGGACCAATGAGATGTCTGTGTTTTTTGCTTGCCTTCGTTTACGCCAAATAACGTCTAAGATAAACACTAAACTTTCCCAGTCGCCAAAATTGGATTTATCAGTGCCTGCAGAAAACTCATTTCTGGTAACGGGCAGAGTCTACACAGATCTACAACATATTCTTAATGACTTGGAGTTATGGAGGGCATCCACACCAGTCTTCAATACACCAAAGTGTCTCTATGAGTCTCAGGAATGGTACGACTTCATATGTGAGAGAGACCGGCTCTTAGCTATAAGGCATGCTATGGATCTGGTTCCGAAACGCAGCCCTCTTCCGCCTCACGACCTTTTAACCCTGTGCCAGAAATCTGCCGCACGAGTAATTCTTCTCTTTTCTGATCTTTATCACCAGAACAGGATTACTTACACCAGAAGCTATTTTCAACTATTGTTCACTGCCGGTCTGTCGGTCATGTTTTGTATTTCCGCGACAGCCGTGACAGGACAAACCTTGACGCACGAACAATCGCGAGCTCTCGACCGCTGTGGCGAGATTCTACGATCTATGGGCACAAAACTACCAGATGCCGGGGACTATGTGACCATATTTGAGGCATTACGTAGGAATATCTCAAGGAAGGCCAATGCGATCTCCCAAGGACAAGCATTTGCGACACAAACACAATGTACTTACCCACATGACGCGTCGGCATCGTCTGAGGTACCAGAAGGAATGGTAACATCGGCTAGGAATCTTCCTGTAACATCACTTCTGCAACGACCCGATGCATACAACAGTGACACAACGCAGTCTCAAACTAATACAAATCATGTAGATCCTACCAGCGGCGGATACGACGACAACGAATGGTCTTTTCCACATAATAGCGAAATATTTGCGTATATGCCATCGAGAATCAATTCCCGAAATGATGATGCGCTTTATTGGGCGCTTTTTAATGATCATGCTTTTGGAGACATTGAGGCTGGGCTAGGAGAGTATGCGTATGGCGATCCTGATGCAAATGCCAATATATTCAATTTGCTGTGACTTGGGCTTTGGAATATCATTGCAGATGCGATGGCTTTTGGTGCACGCCGCCCTAAAGCTTTCTATGGAATTAGTTAGTATGTGACTTTTACAGACTACCGAGCAATTTTGGTCTTGAATAGAAATGGAAGTACGCCGACAAGCCTATCAATGGCTATGATGCATTCATGATAAACATTAGACAAGACTTATGATATAAAAAGTGCGAGCAATGTTGGTATCGAAAAAATTCTATCGCCCTCTGTGATGCCTTACGTGAATCTGGGAAGGACTCTGTTGGTGTTCATACGTTACAATATAGCGTACAGCCGACGAAGGGTGAAGTATTGCGGATACCATACTGCAAGGGTTGAACACCTGGGCTCTAACCAATCCGGTGGCAGTGTGCTGTCTGCAGATAACGTAACGAGCCACTAAAGTCCGATGTGCTGGGAGTTTCGGATAATATCCGATATAGCTTGACTGTCAAAACGCCAGAGTCCGGAGGGAGACCGAAAGACGGCAAGCATATAACCCATGTTGGACTAGAATGTCGGAGCCACCCACCGTCATAGGCACGGTCGGATTGTTAGTTGCCAATGGAAATCCCCAACTTCTTAGCTCCTGTCAAAGTGCAAACCATTCTCCGCACTTGATGCCGCACCCGTGGCTGATGGAGGTCCGAAATACTGACAACAGTGGAGCAATGAAAGCTGGAGATGCATATACTCATGTGGAATTCTTCCTGTTCGGAATTTGCTATATCTTTTGGGCTGTCCCATCATTTGCAGTAAGACATGTGTTCTTTATATGTCAGCTACTCTCCCCCTGCACTATATGAGCCTGACACTGCAATATTCCTTAAACCCCTCATCCTCATAATAGCCATAGCCAACGAAAAACAATGGGATCAATCACTCCCGCAGAGAATTCCAAGCCAACCTTCACGGTGTCGAATCCTTTCCGCGACAAGATTCTCTCCGGGCAAGTCTGTTCTGTCATGTCTTGTAAATTTGCGACGGGCAACGAAATTGCCATGATGGCCAAGATGGCGGGCATGGACGGAATGTTCATCGACATGGAGCACTCGTCGCTGAACTTCCACACCGTAGCCCAATTCTCCCTAGCCTGCAACTTTGTCGGAGTGAGCCCTATTGTCCGCTCGCCTTCGAAGAGTCACTGGCACCTGAGCACGATTCTCGATGCTGGCGCCGCCGCAATTGTCATACCGCATGTCGAGACGGTGGAAGAGATCCGGGAGATTGTCCGATGTGCTAAATATGCGCCCCTGGGTATCCGCGGATGCGCCAACAATCAACCAATCTTGAATTTCCAGTCCATTCCCACCCGGCAGCAGAACGACCTCCTCAACCGCGAGACGATGGTCATCCCCATGATCGAAACCCCTTGTGCCGTGGACCTGGCCGACGAATTCTTGGCAGTGGAGGGCGTGGATGGCATTCTGATCGGCTCGAATGACCTGTGTACGGATCTGGGCATCCCGGGCCAGTACGACAACCCCATATATCAAGACGCCGTCACAAAAATTGTGCTGGCGGGTAATAGAGCAGGGAAGCCCATTGGCATCGGGGGTATCGGGGGTCGATTGGATTTACTCGAGAAATGGTTTGCCATGGGCGCGAGCTGGTCGCTGAGTGGTGGGGATGGCTCGATGATCCAGGCGGGCATGAATAAGATTGGCGAGAACTACAGAGCTGTGAATGAGAGGGTTCAGAAGGCTAGAAAGCTAGCGGCATGAGTTATTGTATGATTAATTGTTCTTGGGTTTAGTAAATCATTGCATCCCATGTCTTCTCCAAGTAGCCGAGGTGCCGACTCTGCGAGACGGCTCAATTTTAACTTATTGGTCTCTTTTCAACCTCGTTAAACCGCTTATAGCATTGAAATGATGGTTGTCCAGGAAAATTAAATAAACCGTACCCCGGTCGTTATGATAATCTTCTGAGTGGTGTTATGCATGGCTTGATACCTTGGGACGACAAAATGTCAACCTGCTAGTCCTAGGATGTGAAATTGGCCAAAGGTTCTACACAAGACTACTCACAACATACTCTGTCTTTAATTATAGCAGAATTCCATCATTAAATTGGGCTCACGATGGCCTGAGTGTCTTCGGAGGTCGCCAAGTAGGGTAATTCCAAATTCAAACCAAAAGAAATTACCAGTTCAGTTGAGTTATACTAAGTGTGTTGTTGCACAGCAAAAGAACAAAACTTCATTTATCTACCTAATGGATATGTAACATTGATTGTGCTAATCTCCCCTTGCAATTCAGTGTTTCTCGATTCACCATAACAGATCTAGATGATATATCTGAAATTGTTAAGGACAGCACGCTGAGAATCATTGTCTAAAGCACCAATGGCCGCCGCATCGTTAGGGTCCGTCTCTCGGGCCAGCGATTCGAATCTATTGTTGGCCTGGTTGAGGAAAAAGCGCAGGGCCAAGATGCAGGACATACCCAGGAATTGGAAAGCCAGGATGCAGCCCCATGAGACGCGGAAGCTTGGTCCGTATCCGTCGAGCCAGAAGTAATTGGCAAAGAGCGAGGCGATGTTTGCCAGAGAGTTCGCAACACCGATTGCAGCTGCACGTTTCACGGGTGGTTTGACGATAGTTGAGGAGAGCCAGGTGTAGGTTGTTGAATAGACACCGAAGGTACCCGTGCAAACAAGGAATGTGAAAACGTAGCGAGGCCACTGGAATCTGACTGGGAAGGCCACCAGGAGAATCGTTCCAATAATAGCAACGAGCTGCGAGATACCCGCGTGGACTGAGCGTACTTGTCTCCGGTCTGCATCGAAAGCCATTGAAATAGCCCAAACGAATGCGACAAGGTAAGGTGGCGATGTTAGAAGAAGGACGATGGTGTTATTTTTAAAACCGAGCTGTTTTATCAGGGTGGGGAAGAAATGGGAATATGAGATTGAAGCTGTGGTCGCCATTTGAAGGCATGCGAAAAGCCATGTCCGATAGTCTTTGACAGCCCAAGCGATACCTGTCCAGATGGAAACATTCTCTTCGTCAAGTAGATCTTCGCTGCCGACGTCCTTGGCAAGACGAGCCTGAGCAACAACCCGCTCAGCTTCGGCCAGCCACTTGGTAGTTCCAGGATAATCTGGCAGGAAGATCATGGCAATCAGGCCAAGAATGATGGTTGCCAGGCCCTCTAAAATGAAAAGCCATCTCCAAGCAGCAAGATGGCCGACGCCAGCCATTCCCGATAGAATCCCAGCTGATATAAGACCGGCGAAGGCATTGGAAAGTAGCAGGCCGCAAATCAGTAGTGCCATCCGAATTCCTAACTCTTTCTTGGTGTACCAGCATGATAAGAAATAGATGGCTCCCGGAAAGAAGGGCGCTTCCACAAGACCGAGACAGAATCGAACGGCGAGAAGGCCGCCAGGGGAGTTGGTGGCAGCCGTACAGCCTGAGATAATGGCCCATGCAATGATACATCCCGGCTGGTATACGGTCAACTTCGTGCTATACCTGACCTAGAATGAATCCTTACCAGAAATAGAGACGGCCTCAGCTTTGTCATTAACAGCGTGGATGGCAATTGCATGAAGATATAACCGGCCGAGAAAATGGATATAACGGTTTGGTAGGTGGCACCCTTCACATGGGTATCGGCTTGTAGGCCATAAAGACGTGCCTGAGTTATCGAGTTCCGGTCTAGGTAGTTGAAGATATAGATCAAGACAACAAGTGGCAAGATTCGTTTGTCGATTTTTCGAACCAATCTCTTCTCAGTCTCTTTGGAGAACTCAGGAGAGTATGACCGATATGTCTCAATGATAGTGACTTCTTTGTCTATGGTCGGCACTTGCTCAAGCCAAGTTTGATCTTCTTTGCGATCTAGCTGGAGCGTGTTTTCTGGTGCCACGGACAGAGACATGATGGCAGAACGGTAGTCTATTATAGAAGGGACGGAGAACCTAGAAGTTTCCTAATACCTTCTTATGTGTCCAAGCACAATGGCTTATATAGAGAGAAATATCCAGGATGAGCGCCAACGACTATGGCTGTTATATCCCCAGATCCCCGCATTATGCTCCAGAATTTGTTGCTGGGGGGTTATAGGCTAGGACATGTCCGACGCTAATGTCCGAAAGTATCCGGTCCCTTCACAAAAGTCGGTGATTGACGGAACTGACAAGCACGGTTATCACGCTCGTGGTCGGCTTTATGCTAGTAACCAAGAGAAAATCTTTATTAAGGTGGTAAGACTATATTGGTTTACTCGAGACGTTTAGGTTGTCAATTGACTAAGAAGGAGGACCATGTTTTCATTTCCCGAAAAGTCGCTCCGGGTTGGTTACAAGCATATCAGCCCACTGATCATCCGACATCCAGCTACGGATGCACTTCAGCTCAAGCTCCGTGTCAGTCTGAAGAAAATCTGCTGGCTGAAGCCCTTGTTGACTAGTATCGACGTGGGGCCAGTCGCTTCCCCAAAGCAGAGCTTGCGGTGTTTCTGCTGCAAAGAGACGGACGATAGGTCCCATCAGGCCGATGTCTTCAGGGCTACGTCGGTGCAGAGCCGAAATCTTGACATACAGCGTGCCAGCTTTTAGCACCTCCACAAACGTATTCAGATCTGGACTCCCAAGATCAGAAGGTTTCGCACCGCCATTGTGATCTGCCACAATGGGTACACCTTTCAGCCCCGGAGTCTCAGATAGGAATTCTCGCAAAGCGGCCCAAGAAGATAAAGGAAGTTGAGCAGAAATACACCATCCTCTTTTTATGGGATACAAGCTTGCCAACTGGCGAAACTGCTCCTTCACCCAATCTACACTATCTCCAGATCCACCGTACAGACCGTGGAGGCGGATACACCTAACTCCGGCGGCATGGAGCTGGTCGAAATCGTCCTTGGCCAAGCTCATTAAACTGGAGCCCGCAATGACGGTCCCTCGAACCACACGCAATGGATCTAAGGACTGACAGCGTTGGAGATTAGCTACTAGTCCCGAGAATCCATCCTCAACTGTGGCTTGAACGAGCATGATCCGGTCGGCTCTGCACGTGTTCATGAGCAAGTCGACCGCCGCCGGCTTTGGTGTATATGTACGAGTGGCCTTATAGGGGAATAAGTTGGGGTTGAAGCAGTGTACATGCGTATCCCAGGACTGGGCCGGAAGTTGAAGCAAAGGCATGTCTTGGACAGCGTAGTAAGGTTGGAACGGAGTTTAGATTCCTAGACTTCAATTCTTTTGGTTGTGAATCCCGCGTGATGAGATAGAAGATGGGCAAGAAAGTCGAACGTGGTTACCGTTGCACGTATGATGATGTTCTTAAGTGCATGCATCCCTAACGGCGGCTGTAGACGGGTGAAGCGGTGGGGTGGGAAGGCGTGGGGGCGGGGCGATGGAAACAGCCCGCCATACCAGGCATTACACAGCCCTAACTACAGGGGACTCCAGTGCATTGGCCGGGGATTTCAGGGCAGAGGCAGGGCACGGTTGGGGGGCGTATTAGGGCACCCACGCCCCTGTACGGCGACCTACCGGCTCTCCAACCAGATCGTTCAGCCACAGACACAACTGGCAAGCAATCCAACTAAAGAACCCTACAAGTCTCTGGGGTTCCGAGCCAGCTGGGAAGACTCTGCCTTCCCCGCACCAACGCTATTCGCCCTCCCACACTTAAAGCTCTCCGATGGGCTGGCTGTCGGACTCCTCCTTGAAACCTCTCTGCCTCTTACCATCTGCACAATCGGACAGCTCCTTGCTGGACAGACAGACAATCCTTCGCAGCCCAGCTTCACTGGCCCGTTCCCGGTTAGCACACTGCCGCGTTCCCACGTCGTCCTTCCATCGGCCTCCGCCGACACAATGTCTTCGGATCCGTCTCTCTCGGACCCATTGCAAGAAGGCCAGGCCACGGGGTCAGACGGTGGACCACAACCACAAACACAATCACAGCGACAGCGACACCAGGCATGTGAGAGATGGTAAGCTTCGTTACCACCCAATCTAGACAACCCATGCTATATGAACACGATGCTGATGGCTTACGTAGCTGGAAGCGAAAACAAAAGGTAACCTCTACACCTAGAGCCACAGCTGGTTTGGCATCGGTCAGGTCAAACAGGGTACTTACTTCGCTTTAGTGTGACAGAGTGCTACCATCATGCACAGCGTGTGCGGATCTGGGTATTCTTTGCAACGCCCGAAAACAAGACTGGAGTTCCTCCAACTCTGCACAGATATCCGTGCCAAGGTTGGTCGACTTCAATTTCATCCTTGTGATACTGCCAATGCATTTTCCTGCCCAGTTGGAATTGCAATCACGTGCCCCATGCTTGGCTGCACAGCTGCACGTAGCGAGAAACAAGGGCAGGCACAAACTAACGGATGGCCAGCTACGTGGACTCGTTGAAGCGGAGGGTTGAGCTTCTAGAAGAGCAGCAGCGTAAAAGACAGCGCATCCAAGGCGTTACGCCTCCTCAGCCGGGCTTGATTCCCGAGCACGCTTCTGTCCATAATGCTGAACCCGGCACCACTGCCCGCACCGATTCGTCCCCAGATCAAGGTGTCAATGAGGGCTACGTAAGTGCTACGATGGGTGAGATTGGGCTGCTCTCTCTGGGCGCTATGGCCGAATTACAACACCAGTCGGGGGAATTTCCACACAATCTTGCTATAGAAAGAGTCATTGCCGCGGCATTGTCTGTGGATGGCTCAGATCCGTCGGGTATGTGCAGGTTAGCAATTGATGATGGATCTCTGAGAAGCTGACGTAAAGCCAGCCTCAAAGTCCTCAAACACACCAACTTCGACGGTTTCTGCAATGCAGGCCTTTCTGACCAATCAATCAATAAACATGACGCGAGACTTTACTCTGCCATATATAGATATATTTTGGGACGAGGTTGGAATCTCGTTGCCCTACCTGGACCGAATGGAAATGATGGAGCAGTACGACGCTGTTGTTGCGCCTAAACGAACGCCGCCCCCAAATCAGGAGCCCAATGGCCATTTACTTGCAAGAAAGTTCAGCATTCATGTCTTTATTGCTACTGGAATGATGCTGTCACCCGAGTCTAATATCCTGGAGCCGGTGGCACGTAATCTCCATAACACTGCTAAAACAATGCTCCCTGAAATTCTTCGACAAGGAGACGATCTTTCGACAATTCATTGTCTCCTATCATTAATAATATTCTCAACTTTTAGTGCACATGGTGGCTCTACCTGGCATCTGATTGGTCTGACTATGAAGAAATGCATATCTTTGCGACTCCACAAGGAGCCGGACGATCAGGTAGGTCAATCGAAGAGTGAAATAGATTCCCGAAGACTTGCTTTCTGGACTTTATACGTTCTTGACAGGTATGCAATTCTAATTCATCGACCGGAGAGATGTTGATATTCGTAAAGGTCTATCGGCTCGGTCATGGATCGCCCCTTCAGCATACAAGATGAGGATATTACTCTTCGGGTAAGTAAGCCATATTGGGCCCTAAATAGTGATGCTCACATATTGATTAGACTCTCCAAGAAAGCCCATGCCCCGAGCAAGCTGGGATAGGGAGGACGTTTAGTTCCCATCTAATCGTTCAAGCAAGACTGATTTCTGATATTCGTACCAACAAGTTACAAGAAGCAATATACAATTACAGCAACTTAGGCTTCTGGAGAGATATTCCCCCACTCATGCGTCATCTAGTATCTCTTACGCCGCGTCTTACTGACCGGCTGGAACAGTTGTATAGCCGAACCTTGCTACAAATAGTCCCTCAACCAAGCCGGTATTCAAAATTTACCTGGAATACACTTGGTAGTCATTTGAGTATCGAGGACGATACTGTGCAAAGCGGTATTCGCTTTATTACCCAGCTTCATGATCATGCCGACCATGGACGCTTTGCGGGGTCATTCCTGGATGGCTATGACATTTTCTCCGCCGGCATAATTATTGTCTGTCTAGTGTTTACTTCTCAAGTTAATCTTGACAACCCTGTCGTGCAGGTGACCAAAATTGTAGCAAAATGTTCTACACTGCTTACCGTCATAGCTGGGCGATTTCCTGCATTGAAAGTCTTACGAAAGGTTCTTTGGGCATTGTCCAGTCGAGCAATGGAGGAGTCGAATGCTTCAGACCTGGTAAGTCCTTACCTTTACAAACTCCCTCTATGTTGTGAGAATGCTTAAATCATCAGAGTCTGTTACAAAATCTGCCGTCGATTGTGCCACGTCGAATCAGAATATGTATCGAAGAATTCATGGATTTTGAATCCGGCACAAACCCGAACCCAGCGTCCGGTATTTCCAGCGCTAGAACACATGCACCATACGGCTTGGAACCATACAACTCCGCATGAAATGAAAGGTGTCATGCATATGACAATGCCAGCCCTATCGGACTGGATTTCCAGCTTTCGGACGCTAATTTTCTCCGTACGAGATCAATGCATGTCTTCGGTGAATGTCCGAATCACGTGTCGGAGCATTCCATCTTGTGTTCGCAAGCCTGCCAACCAACGACAAGATTAAAGCGTCTAGTATCCCAGTTGGTTGTACTCATACAATCTTTAAGTCATACTTGAACATCTCCAACATCAGACACAAAGCTGCAACCCTCCAAAATGGCGCCAACTAGTACACTTGATCTTACTCCATCGTCTCCTACCTCGACACCCTTATTTTCAAGGGGTAAACCAACAGTCTACTGCATTGATACTTTTCATCCTCAAGCGATTGAACATGCTAAAACTCTATTTAACGTTATCACGGTGGATGATCCTGAGTCCAAAAACTGGCAACGACATGCCAAAGCCATCTTGATGAAGAGTTCATTTCTACGGGCAGATGATATTGAGAATGCACCGCATCTCATAGCTGTTGGCAAGCAAGGCGTGGGTATTGATCGAATTGACCAGGAAGCATGTGCCGCTCGAGGGATTCAAATACTTAACACCCCTGGTGCGAATGCTCGAGCAGTAGCAGAGCTAGTTCTGACTCTCACGATGACCGTTGCTCGCCAGATTCGGTCAATTACCACGCGGCAGATGGAAGGACCCGTGAACAAGGAGACCTGTTCCGGGCTCACACTCTACAAGAAGAAAATTGGTATTCTGGGCATGGGCCACATAGGCCGCACAGTCGCTGAGATCTTCCGAGGGGCATTTGATGCCGAAATAATTGCATACGATCCTTTCTTGCCAGAAAATGCTTGGCCATACATCCCTCACGTTAGAGCAAAGACTTATACTGAGGTGATTACCGAAGCCGATGTTCTCACTATCCATGTACCTCTAACTTCGGATACTCGGGATTTGATCTCTTACAACGAGTTCAAGGGCATGAAGCGGTCGGCAATTCTCATCAACGCGGCCCGAGGTGGCATCGTGAATGAGGCAGACCTCAACAGAGCTTTGCGCGAGGGACTTATCTTCGGTGCTGGTATTGACTGCCACGAACAGGAGCCTCCGTCGGCTGAAAAGTACGGGGCTTTGTGGGAGAACCTGAACATTGTCAGCACTCCTCACATTGGGGCAGCAACAGCAGACGCTCAGTTAGCGACCGCACGTGCGGCTGTTGACAATTTGTATGCTTATTTAACTTCTTCTCATAAAAAGTAGTGTAAACAATCCAAAGCTACGACTTTATACTTGTATACTATAGTCTGAAAAGTCATTGAGGAAACCTTGCCAGCCATAGTTCTTCGCTAGTAACTAAAGAACTATTACTAATTATGGAACTAAAGACAGTGGCTGGTAATGGATTTTAGAGTCATGGGCTAGTCTAATAATGGGCTATATGTATTCTTATATTCTCTACCCTTGAGCCGCCTTGGCCTTTTTGCCCCTCTACAGCGGTACTCAACCATCGTACGTTATCGTCCAAGCCGGCTGTTAATCCGTTCATCTATCGATCATGATGTGAAATGCGAAACCTTCCTAATTATTTTCCAATGATGCACTTTTGATTCTCCTGATGGCTCCTCGACAATGCCACTCAACCGTCTGCACGTTCCCGTCCAAGCTGTCCGTAATAAACAAAGTCTTGCCTTCCTTGCCACCAAAAGTACAGTTCGTCAAATTCATCCCAGCCCTACTGATAATTCTCGCCTTCGGTACCCCGTGGGTATCGACCACAAACACACTGGCTAGGCTGGGATGGCAGATGAACAGATTCCCCTCCTCATCTAGCGCTAGCCCATCGGGCCCAGCATTACCAAAGGACTGAAAAAACATGCCTGCCTTAGTCGTCGATCCGTCCGCGTGCAACGGGAGTCGCCAGACTTGGTTCGCGCGCGTCATGGCGACGTACAAAAAGCGTTCGTCGAGCGAGAGGACCAGCCCGTTGGGCGAAACGCCGTTTTCTACGAGGCAATCGAGCCTGCCATCGGGTGACAGGCGGTAAACCTTGCCAGTTGGATCTGTCAGGCCAGTCTGGCCCTGGTCAGTGAAGTAGAGGTTATTCTTCGAGTCGATGATTAGGTCATTGGGGCCTTTGAAGCGCTCGAGATTGCGGCGGGACAAGAAGGGCGCAACTGTGTTGGTGCTCGGGTCGAAAATCATGATGCCCTGCTTCAAGTTCAGTCATTGTTGCTTTGCATTTTACGACCTAGTGTTCCAAGACGCACTTGCTTGTAGTCAGCCACCAGGATCTGTCCATCGTTCCTGAGAACAAGACCATTGGGCTCTCCATCCCATCGCACGCACTCGGTGACATTTTTCTCGGCATCAATCTTGAGCACTCGTCCGTATGGGATGTCGGTGACGAAGAGATTTCCTTGATCGTCGGTCGTCGGTCCCTCGAGAAAGATGCCAGAAAATGGTGCCGCAGAGCCACCACGCCATTCGGTTGGCTCACCTGTGCATCTCAGGGTATCTGGTATTCGCACATATACTTCTGCGACTATGGTCGGTGGCACGGGATAGAAATTCATCGCTTCTCAGTCCTCTCGTCTTACGTATTCTTTTTTGGGTCTTTTTTGCTGTCTGGTTGGGAAGATATCCGGCGAAGGAGTCTGCTTTCTGTTCTGCTTTCCTACTCTCCAACCTTCACCACGCCGCACCTCGGCATGCGTATATACCATCAAGAGACCTAGGATCTTAGTAAAAATGTCACCTTTGACACTACATCCGTTGGAGAGACGTGCAGGTACTAGCCAATTGTGAGGCAGCTCAGCTCCTTGCCTAGTAGGAGAGCGGGGTAATGGGGAGGAGCAGACTTCGGACATTGTCCCGAGCGCCCCTTGATGGACAAGCCCCGCAGCGTCCATGTCCATGTCCGATGAGAGTAACGGTTAGATGGAAGTCGATCTACAGGCTTTCGGTGAACCTCCGTTGTCTGAGGAGCCCCATTGCTCCCAACTAGATTTGGTGTGGAGAAATCTGGGGTTTTGGCGTCGCCAATAGCGCCACTTTCCAGTCAATAGTCGTGGCCCGCGTATTGCTGAGTCGTGCGTTAGGGCGGTGGTGCGATCAAAAATACTTGATCTCCACTGAACATCTTGATGAGCATCCTTGAGGACCCAGAGATGTGTGCATAAAAGGGACCGCTCGCTCTCTCATCCCAATATCAGTTCTATCTGTCTTCATCCACACCCAGACACAACCGCCAAGAGTAATTTCATTATGGGTTTGATTGGAGAGACCCGCAAGGCGATGAGGGAGTCTCCCAAGGAAATTTTCAATACCTATGTTCTGTTCTCGGCCTGGGCCTTTGCCCTTTCCGGTGTGGCTAAGGGCTTTGACGAGGGTAAGCAGACACGCATGGCGAGCACATGGACGGAAGATTCTAATATCCTTGTAGGGAATATTGCATCGCTGGTTGTGCAATCCAAATTCAAGAAGACGTTCGGTATTAACCATCTGACCGATGCTGAGTATGCAAACACCAAGGGCTGGATTGTAGCGATTGCCACCGCGGGTGCCGTCTTTGGGTGCATGGGGGTCAGTATCAGGTTGTCTTTCGCAGCACACGTTCTAACTAGTTTATGCAGTGCACCTATTTCAACGATCGCTTTGGACGCAAACGCACCTTGCAAGGTGCTACGCTAATTTATATTGCGGGCATTCTAGGCCAAGGACTTAGTAACGGAAATCTCTCCGGTCTTTATGCATCGCGCATTGTCGCAGGGATGGGAATTGGTGTCACTACTATTGTGCCTTCGATGTACATCTCTGAGGCAAGCAGCGCTCACGTGTTTCTAAGAGATGCTCGCTGACTAGATCTCTAGATCGCACCGAAATCCATTCGGGGCCTTTTGACATTACAATACGCTGCCTGCCAGCAATTGGGTGTTGTTCTGGGCTTCTTCGTTAACTACGGCGTAACCAAGAACAAAAGTTTCGTAGGAACTGACAGCCAGTGGCGCGTGCCGACCCTCCTCCAAATTGTGCCTGCTGTAATATGGGGTCTTGGCTCATTTTTTACACCAGAGTCTCCTCGTTGGCTTTTATCGAGAGACCGGCGCATGGAAGCAGTTAGAAACCTCACTGCGCTCCGCAAGCTCCCCGCTGAGCATCCGGTTATTGTCGCAGAGCTCGCCGGTATGGACACGCAGCTTCTCCATGAGATGGAATCGGTAAGTGGGGCCACGCAATGGGATCTTCTCAAGGAGACCTTCATCCCTGTGGAGAACCGGCGCCGTTTCTTTCTGATCTTTATGGCAACCCTTCTCTCGCAGTGGTCAGGTGCGAATGCCATCACGCAATACTCACCAACAATCTTCGGCTATCTGGGAATTGTCGGCAGCGAGACCACCTTTCTGGCGACGGGCATTTACGGCGTGGTCAAATTTATTAGCTGTATTGTTTTCGCCATATTTGTGGTTGACTTTATTGGTCGTCGACGCTCTCTCCTCACTGGAATCACATTACAGCTCGTGACGCTGACTTACGTTGGGGGATACCTTGGTAGCACAACGGGCATGGGTGCCGCCTATATTTCTTCGAAGCCCGTTATTGAACACGCATCCACGGGCGCTATCACCGCTATCTACATCCATGCCGTGGGTTGGAGCATCGGGTGGTTTAGCATTCCGTACCTCGTCGGCTCTGAAATATTCCCAATCCGCATCAGATCGCTAAATATGTCTATCTCAATGGCGTTCCATTGGGCCTTCTACTTTGGGTGCTCGCGTGCCATGCCGTCACTTCTCGCTGCCACACATAGATGGGGTGCTTTCGTGTTCTTTGGAAGCTTTTGTCTGGTCGGTTTAGTATATGTTTTCTTTGCTATGCCGGTAAGCACATTGCATGGATTATTTGACTGTAGATCTTGAGCGCCCACTAATTTATTTGACATAGGAAACGGCAGGTCGCTCGCTAGAATCCCTTGATGCTCTGTTCCAAAGACCTTGGTACACCGTTTATCAGGTTGCTTACCCTAGCCCTGACGAGATTAAGATTGAACGCACAGATATGAAGGATGCCGAGACGGAGGGTATTTATACTATGAAACAAGAAGCAGGTGTGACAGCGGAACACCGTGAATAAGTGTGAATCGATAGATAAGGAGGACTTTCCGGCAGATTTTAGTAATTGATTTATTGGCTTCCAACAGGAGCAAAGACCTTTTGGTGCTATGAGATCTTACTATGACTATCCCTAAAACACCATTCGAAAACGGGTGGGTTGGTATACAGTCTTCAATAAAACCAATATCGGCGCATTGCCTATACAAAGCTGAAGACGCCCTAACCTAATAGCAATGTCACTATAACTTAAACCAGCCCAAGCAGTATTACCAACTGTAAGCTGATCATAACCTGCCAGTAGCGTAGGGGAAGTTTCCCCCATAGCAGGATGAACACTAAACATATAGAGTGTATCTTTCAAAATTAGATTATGGTAAAGAGTCTAAGTGAAGTGAGTATCACTTACAATCCCCAACAGTAATGCGCAATTTGTCCGCATCGCTATCACTCAATCCCCAGTTATTCGCACCTTCTTTATACTGCCTGATACCCCTAGGTTCGGACCATACTCCTTTGAAGGGGTTAGTTAGGTTCTTAGCGCCTGGCTGCCATAAAACCACGGGGTTAACATCGGCCGAGAGTTCCCAAGCAGCCGGGATCAATATAGACAGCAGGACTTCTTCCAAGATCGACTTCATGTTGTCCTAAGTGACATTTTGGGATGTGTTTTCTGCAAACATACCACCACTTATCATAGTCTGTAGATCAGTGAGACCAGAATCAATACCATTAAACATCATGGTCAGGTGGTCGTTGACAAAGGTCTAAAACTGGTCTACCAAACCAGCCAAATCACTTCCGAGCTCAGCCTCCTGATTGATACGAATTTTAGCAACCTATTTTCACTATTAATACAATTAAGATGAGGTCTCACAAATGCTTCAATCACGTAAATTTCAATTTATCCAAACTTCTGCCTAAAGGTTTACATTTGTTTTCAAGGGACTGGCGGCTCTTAATGGTCTTGGCTGGATCTAGCTTAATCCAACCCTTATCTCCGAGCTATCACAACGTTACTCACGATATTGCTTACCTATTCTAGGTTATTAAGATAACGAGATTCTAAGAAATATAGCTCTATATTATTTAGAAGGTAGTAGTAAGCTCAGCTCGACTAAAGATATTATCGACCTTATATTTCCTTGTATCATACTTTCCTGTACCTAGATTTATAATAAAAAAAGAAATAAACTTCGGAAACCTTAAATAGCTCGCTCTACTAGATATAAGCAACAGGAATTGGGGGTGTGCACCAACAACCCACCCACTACGGGCCGACCGGGCACCTACTACGAGGTACGGGCTACATTTATCGGCTGAGATAGTACATAATCGGAACTCGACGCCTGTACGTCGCATCGGGGCTTCCATACAACTGTTGGAAAGTCCTGAAGCTGACGCACGTTCCTGTATAATTGGATCACGATTATCTCGCTATATCGCCGAGCTACGTGGTTACGGATATAGAAGAAGAGCAAGAATTGGAAAATTTGAAAGTTTTCTGGTTAGCCAAGCTGAAACTAGACCTCTAGCCTTATGTTGCGAACATATGATAGTTAATGGCCTAAAGCTCGACGAGAGGCTTGCACAGAGAACTATTTGCGGAGATCACAAGGTTTGTATTATCACGTGATTTGATTAGTTTGCCGATACAAACAGCAGATAGCAAAGCTAGTACTTTTGAGCCAAATCCATTCGATGATATCAAAGGTAGTATGGAAATAGCATCTACTGTAATTAGTATCATTCAACTGGTAACATTTTGGCCGGCCAATGCGGAGGCAAATATCAAATATCGCTGGGCAGTAAGTTTCTTCATTTATTCAAACCACTTTGGATTAAAAACATTTGTTGGCATTCAGGGATCACATTCTCAATCACATGATAAACCCAGGAGAATCTCCAGTCCTATGATCCCTACTTCAATACTATCTCTATTGAATTCTTGATACTATTGGAGACATTCCTTTATTACTTATATAAATAATCTCATGAATAGCATGAGAATAGGCTCTTCGGTTCAAAGCAATTCACTCAGTTTTTACAAAGAAGAATACTCTCCCTGAATCACGTGTGAATCTTCTCAACCTCCAACAATATTTTATTATTTTAAAAGACAAAGTACTAGCTATAGCAGATTTGGGAACTCTCTACTTCCCGAGTAGCTTCTAGTCTTATATCGAGAGCAGCCAAAGCTAGAGTAACTAGTGAGAAAGCAGTCGCAAGCTATGAGATTATTGCATCCATTTCCCAGCTTGTGCTCTGCCAGATAATCCATCATAATCAACTTCAAAACGTTTCGCTAGAGATTAATGATATTATTTAAGGACGTCACCCTTTGAAAGCCCACGAAACTAAATATAACAATATCACAAGTGGAGCCAAATACCAAAGCACTACCGTAACCATTGTGGAGGATACCCAGACTGAAGTTGCTCTGAGTATCATGTCAACTGTGGCCGAATTTTTAACTAGCGTCTCATTTGAAGTTGCAGATCTAACTGGAAAGGAAAACCCGAAGCTATGGCCGTACGATTAACTATTTCTGGCGTTGTAAGAATCGTCGTATGTGTTATGGAGGGCGCGTTGTTTATGACACATCTTAGCGAGAAGAGTAAAAGGAAATGCCCCCCCAGCATTCCATCTTAATTCTTTAAACAAGTCATTAGCTTCAACTTACAAGTTTCAACAGAGAGAATAAGTGGAATATGTTTAAATAGCCTTTATTTTGCTTCTAGTTACTTTAGGTGCCTTAAGCTCTATTGTTTTTAAAGATCTGGCTAACTACTCCTGCCCAAGTCTAAACGGTGGAGTACATATATTCAAGCTATTCTACAGTATCAAATAAGTGGTAGGAAGGGGTGGTAAATTTTTGGATACACAACCGCCCCTAGCCGTCCTTCGAGACGTTTTAGCAGAATGGAATCACAAGCAAAAATTTCTCCGCCCCGACAGCACCCGCCATTCGCTTGCTGGACACTATAACAAACAACCTCGGTAATGGCTCTAGTAGTGGGGAGCGGGCCGCTACTGCGAGGCGAGGCGCCTTTTAGCATGAGATGTCACATTACCGACGCCCGACGTCAGTCTATATCCTCAACCCAGCCCATCCTCGCCATTACCCTGGGATTTGCCCAGCCTACAAGTTTTAATCCAGCCCAAGTGCAACGGGACGTCTATCACCGCGCCAGTTTCTCTAGGTTCACCAGAAACTTCGTCGTTGGGGCCTGAAATACCCTTCCTCGTTTCAAATTATCCTGCGTCGCTGCAATTTGTCAAACGCATCTGTACATCAATCCCCTAGCGTCTCTCTCTCTCTTGCCTCTGTTCGTGTGGCCACGCTCCGCCTTCAGAGATGGTGACTGTCTCTAAGAGCCCACAGCGTCAATCACTGACCGTGGTTGACAACCGCACCGGCAAGGCCTATGAACTTCCCATAACCCGCAACTCGGTGTTGGCAACCGACATTAAGAAGATAAAGGCCAATGCGCAGAATGGTGACAGAGCAGAGGACGAGACCACCCAGGGCCTCAGGGTGTACGACCCGGCGTACATGAACACCGCGGTTGTGGAAAGCAAGATCACCTACATAAACGGCCTGGAAGGTATCTTGCGCTACCGCGGATACCCGATCGAGCAGTTGGTCAATAAGAGCAACTTTCTAGAGTCGGCATTCCTGCTCATCTACGGTGAGCTGCCCACGACATCTCAGTACCAAGACTGGCACAACGAGGTCATGCACCACACCTACATCCACACCGACATCGAGGGCATGTTCAAGTCATTCCGCTATGATTCTCACCCCATGTCCATGTTGACCTCTGCATTTGCTACGCTTGGCGCCTTTGCACCCGAGGCAAACCCCTCGTTGAGGGGTCAGAAGCTGTACACCGACGCTGCCAAGGGGGATATAGAGGCTCTGAGGGTGCTAGACAAGCAGATCCTGCGCATCATCGGCAAAGCTCCTACCCTTGCCGCCGCTGCGTACCGCATGCGGCAGGGCCGTCCCTTCAACCGGCCGGCACATGGACTCTCCTACACGGGAAATTTCTTATATTTACTTGACAACCTCTCCGGTTATGAGTACCGGCCGCATCCTGTGCTGGAGAAGGCGCTCGATGCTCTATTTATCATCCATGCCGACCACGAGGTCAACTGCTCCACCGCCACAGTTCTCCAGGTCGGCAGCTCCCTGGTGGATCCCTACAGTGTCATATCCGCTGGATGCGCAGCGCTCTATGGACCATCTCACGGCGGTGCCTCGGAAAGTGCCATCCGTATGCTGATGGAGATTGGTTCGCCCGATAACGTGCCCGCATTCATGGAGCAGGTCGAGAAGCGAGAGCGTGTACTGGTGGGATTCGGCCATCGTGTCTACAAGAACGTGGACCCGCGCTCGACCGCCATCCGCGAGCTCGCCGAAGAGGTGTTCAAAGTCACCGGTCGCAACCAGCTTCTCGATACCGCTTTGACACTCGCCAAGTATGCTCGTGAGAGCGAGTTCATGCGCAGCCGGAATCTATATCCCAATGTAGATTTCTACTCGGGCTTGATCTATCAGGCCATGGGTTTCCCCCTCGACTTTTACCCAGTACTCTTCGCTGTACCCCGGTGTGTCGGGTGGCTGGCACACTGGCGACAGCAGATGCTCAACCCATCCGGTGTCAAGATCTGGAGGCCGAGGCAGCTCTATATGGGCGAAGGAGCGCGGGAATATGTCGGTGCTGAGGGCAGGAAAGAGAATTCAGCAGCCGGAGTATTCGGTGCTCCCACCGCAGTTAGCCACGGTGGTGAAAGCAAACGGAATGAGCTAGCTGCATACAAGGACGAGATGGGGAAGGTTTGGAACAAAGCCAAGCTTTGAGATTACCGTTCACGTATGTACACCTTTTGTTTACTGTATTTTAGGATAGAATGTAGGATCTTTTGACTGTATGTCTCAATAGACTCTACCACAAATCTTCGACTTGTGGCTAGTCCGTCTATACGTAGAACCCTGCAGCTATGTGATTAAGCATCTGGTACACCCTACAAAAGGGCTCCACCCAGAATCAACGCCTCTGCCAGCTCTACGGGCTCTGCCCAGCCCCTTCTCCAATAGTTGGCTATTTGGACCTTGGCTGTGAGCTTTGTGCAAATTAGAAAGATCAGTCTGCACAAATCTTTCGTGCTACCTATAGGATTCCGTTAACCATGGGCTCATGAATTTATCATACCTGATACAAAATTGCAAATCTATTATTATTCTCTAGTTATCAATAGAGAACTTGAAGTTAGAAACAAACAATATAGTAAAGAGACCTAAATTCAGATGAACGCTCATCTTAGAAATACGCTCCGGAGAACTTCAGATCTCTGCTCGAAAATCGAGGAAACACTTTCTAAAGTTGTAATCAGATTGTCGTAGTATATGAAGTGACGGCGGTCTGGTTGTAATTTATAAGCTTATTTTTAAACAGAAAATACCGCCATAGTGTAGCACCATATGCCTCATTATCTTAGCATATCTGGAATGTTTTATTGGTAATCGCTATTAAGTGCACGTTAAAATAGCCAAGCCCTTACGACCCTGTAGAACATATCACACTTTGTGACACATTTAATGTTGGTTCAACAAAATTGACTGCGACAGACACCAATCTCTTTTAGCATGGACCTTTGGACAAGCTTTCAATTGCTAGGCAGCACTAATTGTTTATTAATTGTTTACTTTGCTAAGATATACAGCGTGAGAACCTCTTAGTTTGAAATATAGTTTGAAGTATTTTGGTTCAAGGTCATCAATCCAATAAGTAACCAAACAACTACATATTGTTATAGCCTTCCGCATAGATATAGGATCCCGCTTCTTATTCATCAATTACTATGCACTGGTTTGTATCAACACTCTTGTACGGTGACCCAGTCTAACGTCCACTTTTCTAATAAGCGAAAAGCGGGTTAGCTGTTAGGGCAGGTTGGACCCTACGAATATATCAGATACCTATCTGGCTCTCTTAACGCTCTCTCAAGCCATAAAACTCGGCCTATGGCTCGTACATCTTGTTAGGAGCTTCTTCAATATTAGCACTATGCGACTACTCTGTCGCCGTCGAGTTGACTGTAACACTTAGTCTAAATAACATCTTCAAAGACATCATAGAGTTTTACTTTTCCATCTGTATAAATTAGGACCAATGACTAAAAGTTAACGAAAATACTTCGTATATAAATTTTAAGTGTATGTAGGTAGCTAAATATGAAGTCTTTTTAAAAGGCTGAGTAGTGTTATTAGAATTAGAAGCTTAAAAACTTCGTATCCAAAGACAGATACTAGTGAATTCGATGGAGGCCCATCTTCCAAATTAAATGAGGTTCCTACTCTTTAGCTTTAGTGACAGCTACAACTTCCTTTTCAGTTAGGCTGCTTGGTTCGAAGTCCTGGTGAGGATCTAACCCATCCAAGGCCTTCATGTTCCGTAGAACTTCAATATCAGGTACGTCACTATGCTTTTTTCCGTTGAACAACGCATCAATCTCCTCGAGCGTCAAGTCCTTTGTCTCGACGAAGAAGTATGCGACAAAAACAACCTGTACACTATCCCAAACACCGTTAATCATATACGATTTCCAGCCAATGGCGTCGAGAGCTTGTGGCCAAGCAAAAAGGGCAAATAATCTGAGAGCCTATAGTAAGTTGACATTCAGTCAAAACAATTCTAGACTTACGCAGCAAGAGTGGTAGTCATAGTCCAGGCCGCCATGCCGTTGCTACGGATTGCATAATTAAGGATTTCAGGCGGATACAGGAGTGTTAGAGGAGTGATGCCAATCGCATAGCTTCCTTGGAATAAGAAGATACTAGCAACGGTTCCATAAATGCCCGAGGTATTCTTGCTCCCAGAGCCGTATTCTAAACTCAGAAGAATTAGTAACTTGATCTTCGTGGAAGGGGTGGTGAGAATGGCTGACGTTTTGTGAGTGCACCAACTATGAAGATGAAAATAGTCATCAGTGTAGTGGAAACGAGAAGCATCCGTTTTCTTCCGACATAGTTCAATAGATATGTACCTACGCAGGCGATAACGAAAGCCCAAGCCCATAGAACTAAGTTCTTTGTATGAATTAGCTGTAAGACTGATGATATTGTTGCCTTGCTGAGGAGCAACTTACAATTTTAAGCTGTTTGACGGAATCAGTAATACCAGCATTATGAAGCATAGTTCCTAGGTAATAAGAAACGATGTTATTTCCTAGCAAGTATACTTAGAGATTAAAGCACGAAAAGGGTTGAAGATAGCTAACCGCTTGCTTGTGCGATTGTGGCAATGGCGACCACCAACATGATACGGTAACGCGAATTTCGTGTTTTGAAGGCCTCTGCGTACGTCTTCTTCATTCCGGATTCACGCTCCCAGTTGATGGTGTCAACAATTTCCCTGTACGTGGTTAAGGTAATCGCATCTTCCTTGTCGCCGTCGCTATGCGTGGAGGCTAGTGAAATCAACCCATCTTCGGAACGACCTCTACTCACGAGCCATCGAGGAGACTCGGGCACAAAAAGCAGACAAATAAAGCATAGAAAGCTCCATATGGCCTGAAGCAATGTGGGAAGGCGCCAGGACCACTCGCCTTTTATTCCGGAGGTGCCGAGACATACGCCCGCGGCAATGAAAGCGCCTGTCGGTTTTAGTGGATGGCGTTGTCTGGGAAGAGTAGCTTACTTACCAACATACCAAATGGTGTAAATGAAACCTAAACCCGAAGCTCGCCATGATACCGGCAGAGTTTCAGCTAGCCAGCTACTTTAGTTAGCAACAGCTTAAATTGGAATATAACGACGAGTACAAACGTTGAGGCAGCTATAGATGAAGTCGCAGATCCCGCACCTAGGGTTGCGCGACCGACGATGAACATAGGCACACCTGTCGCACCTGACATTAAGGCGATGCCAATTAATTTGACGATGATGGATACCAGAACACCGTTCCGTCGTCCAATGCGATCGATAGTTGGGCCCATGAAAAATGATACGAAACCCCAGCCAAGGAAAGAGGAGGAAGTGTTTAAAGACTTGGTAACACCACTGAGCTTAAGAGACTTCGCATACGAGGGCATGATGTTAAGGCCATTTCTAAAAAAAAATTAAAAAAAATAAGAAGTCAGCCGTGAAATGAGCGATAGAGTGCAGATGGCGACTCACACAAGACCAGCATCGTACCCAGTGGTCTGAGGTAGCAAACATGGTCAGTTGAAACACTTCATGAGAGCAGCAGCAACAAGACTTCAAGTTTTCCTATTCTTCCTGTCTTCCGCTCTCAACCTGCATATAGACGGGTCAAGGAAATGGGATAGTATGAACGCACCGTAGCAAACACACAGGAAGACAGGATGAGCAGACAATTAACAATTCTGCTGGATTTGTAACGTTGAAATGGCCCCAAGGGCGAGTTGAAGAACCACATCGATGAAATGTGTACTAATGTGTTGTGGATGAAATCGTAGATGTTGATACTATTAAGCGGAAGATGCAAAGACAACGAGTACCCAATCGGCAATTTATGTTAATATTATTTGTCTGTTCTTTCTATCGAAACTATAACCTTAGAACCTAGACTCTCTCCGCGTTAACTAGTAGGTGACTGACTCGGCCGGAGCATATCCTATCTGAGAACCACTTCCGACGGGAAATCAAATCAGATCGGCTGCATAGCGACGGGCTAATTTATATTCCGGACCAACTCATAGCGGTGGAATACCTTATCTGGGGAGCTTAACATTGTACTAGAATTTGTGAAATTATAATATCTCTCGACTCCTTGTTTGGCTAGTATGAAGCTTGCCGTCGTGTATTACTAGGAGGTGGTAATAGCACCACCCCCTGAGTCGGCTAGATCTCGTAGTTCCTAGGTCAGTATTGTAATACGAGCAACTTGGGATCTCATCCTAAGACTTTTTAAATAGTAGTTATCATAATTATTAAATAGGCGAGAGTTTTCTGATATTAGAATCGCATCTTCAACAGGCTAAGAGTTGGCCACAGATGCATAGAGTGCACTTAGCTTAGTATGTCCATTTCGTGATAGGAATACTATACTGCTTGGCGTAGTTTTGGGACATAAATACAACGCATTTCGGCCGTTGTTGATCTAGGAGTTGAGCACGATCGATAGTTATTCGCTGATGGTGTTTTCTAAACCTCCGCTTTAAGTATCAAGCTCCGGGACAACGAATAGTCTAAAATTTGATCTTTCAATTCTGGCCGATCACTTAACACTAAATTTTGGAATCATCGCCGCAAGGTTTGCGAAAACAAAATGGGTTTCCTAATGCAAACTCAAATTTTATTGGTTTAGATACGTGCATTTGATTCTAATCCGACTGTCTTAGTCTAACTATTTCCATAAGCTACAATGCCAGCGAGTTTAAGCAGCTTGCCTGTCGTTTAAGGTCTTTTGCATATCCCGGTCACGGGGGTCCTTCGTGATATCTGGTAGGAGCGTCTGGACGTTTCTGAAGACAATATGCTCATGAGGCTAATCAGTTGTGGAGCCGTACGACTTGAATACCTTCTTCTTCAGTGATAAATGTCCCGGAGAAGCAAGCCTTGACGGCATGCAAGTCACATAAATAACGATGCGAATCTGTTCACCTTTCTCGATCGGATCAAAACTAGAAGTAATAGATAAGTAAAGTCCACGCAAGTAGGTGATAGTTATTCAAACTAATCTCTAAAGCCTCTTAAATCGAGGGGGCCGAAGATATATATGTTAGACTTAGTAGACTCTTTGTTCGACGTCGAATATACTCTTTAATTGCCTTGGTTTGAAGCTCTAATTGAGTAATATTATAAGTTGTCTTAGGTACCCAAAGTCCTTCATTTTTAGCTATACATAGTAATAGTGTTAGTGACTTTAATTGAGTAAATAATCGTAAGAGTATTCTCTTAGCGTCTTACAATACTATTCTAGTAGCTAAAAAGCTAATTTGAATATTTGTAGGACCTATAGTCACTATATATATAATATAGTATGCCTTTGGGAAGTCTTCCTTATTAATATGATTTACTTCGTTCTGTATTAGCTGTTCGCCTTATTTGCTATACTAGCGCTTTAAAACTATGAAATAGCCTATATTAAGTAGTTGTAATAAGTAATGCGAATATAGTAGTATATAAAGTCTGATAATAATCTATTCTTTAAAGTATACGTCGAATTCTAGTTTATTATAACTTCTGTAGCCGTCTGGTATAAGCCTTAGGTGACGCTATCTGTTGGTTGATCTATATACCTCTTATTTCAACTGTAATAGACAGGTCAAAATGGTAAGGTAAAAATATAGATGATTCTTCTAAGTGAGTGTGATGGAGGTCATATAAATACCCCTACTGGGTATCGATTCGACCTCAGTAGTAATACAGTTGTAGTGTTTGTATCGGAGAGCAAACACGGGAACAAGCAAGTGGTATAGCGATATTCCAAATGTATGCACATATAGGTGGTGTAGCGATATACCAATATATGCAGGTGGTGTAACGATATTACCTCACGTGCAGGTGGTATATCGATCTTCCAACACTATATTCTAAGAGCTAAAAAAGCTGGAGGACCTTCAAAACAATCTCTCAGACATAGAGAAAGTCATTTTAGGGATTAGCCTGCGAAGATCCCGTACAAGGTCTGTAACCACAGTAAAGCTACTTTCTTAGAAAGTATACGTCCATCCAATTAAGCAGTCCACCATCAGTCCTTATGATACCTTACAACAAAAAGAATTTGTCAATGGAACTCAGATGCCATGGATCATGAACGACAGCTTAACGAGCACTTCAGGCACAACTGCTGTACCTATCTATGAGGGTTATGCAGCTGCTGTGGATACCTGATTGATCTTTATCAATGCCTCAAGGGGTGAACGACTCGACCGATTAGTTCTATGTAACCTTGATCAGGATGAAATGGTTAACAAATTCGCTGACGACTACAACACCACATTTTCAGTCACTACTACTGGAGCTCGTCCTCTTGACTAACTGAATGAGTATCCTAATGTCACTGCTCTGATTTACTCTGCTATTTTAGGTGAACACTCGGGCCAAGCTCTCATTGATGTCATATATGGATAATTTAATCCTTCCCGTCGTCTTATATACGCAACTCCCAAGAGTGAAACATAACTATCCTGCTGGCATATGCTATACGGCCAATTACAATTTCACATAGTGTGTGTTCCTAGACTGCAAGCACTTGGGCAATTGTAATAGTACACTATAGTATGAGTTTGGATACAGATTCTCAGATACTAATTTACGTCAAACTGGGGCTCTCAGATCATTGAAGTCAACTTGTCGGTTTTGGAAACGAGATATCCAATAGGAGAATTACCTGTTGGTGGCAAAACGGATGCATGGGACACTGGTATTACTCTACCTACCACCATTAGTAATACCAGCAATTTTGATGGACCTCAAGTTGCTCAACTCTATTTCGCGTATCATTCTGAGACCGCTCTGCCATTGGGGCAATTACGTGGCTTTGAAAAATTGTTGTAACAAAGGGAAATTCCGAAGTAATCAAATTCGAGGTAGGGTGTGGCTGTACATGAGTGAGCCATTGCAAGAGGTACTTATGAATTGTATGGGTATATACATGTGTGTATACTTCTAGAATAATTACATAGAATAGAGGAATATGTACTCGACTGGTCCTAACCTCTCTACAGATACTACATGTAGGTTGTAGCACTACTGTCTAACATAACAAATCATAGCTCTAAATAGCTATAAGGCTATATTCGCGTTAGGATGTATAGAAGGTAGTAGAGGTTAGCAAGTGAATAAAGATTACGTGTACGAATATACTTAAATCTTCCCAAATCCAGCTGCTCCAGGGACCTTGACTTGTGCAACCTTGGCCTGGTTGGATTTCACCATAGGTAGACCCTTGAATTTGGATAGAAAGCCTGTGTCTTTGAGGTTGAAAGTGCCCGAACTCTGCAAGATGTTGCTTTGGCATACACGATCCATACCGGTCAAAGACTTAACCTGCTCAGCAGCTGCGGTATCCGGGCAGCTGTTGATCTGACCCGTAAACTCAGGCACGGCCACAACGGCAACGTTCTCGAATACGTTCCCTTCGAAGAGACCTAGACCAGCGCCAGCGCCCTCGATTGCGTGGCCCTTGATATCGCTCCATATGTTATTGACGGCGTGCAGCAGAGTCGATCCTGAGAGTGCAGGCCCGCGGCCAGCTGTGTGTTCAATGAAATTATCTACAGATTCCCAAGTTAATATAAGAACTAGACGTCCTAGAATGCAGCCAAGGCATAACATGGAGGGAAGAAAAAGGAGTACAAATACGGTGCATAGAGATTTGGTCACCCTCGCCAACCATCTCCATGGTCCAGTAATGGTAAGTATCGCAACCAGAAGACCATGAAGTGTGGCCGTCAACGTAGTTGTTTGAGAGAGTAATACCGGTGCTTTTCTTGGGACCAAAGACGTAGTGTTGACGGCCCATTAATGACGTGGTACAGTGGTCAATCCAGACTTTGGTTGCGCCAGAAAACACCAAGGCGTCCCCACCCCACACATACTGGGGGTTCAAGTCTGTGATATGCACATTCTGCACGATGATATTGGTGGCACCATCAATAAAGCGTAGACCTTTGCCCTTAATGATACCCTTATTACCAATGCCCAGAATGCTCTTGTTCGAGCCTACAGTAATCGTGCTAATTCCTGCTTTGGAATAGGTCACGCTCGCCTTCGGATTCGTGCCGCACCAGCCGTTGGCGTTGATGGCCTTTTGGCAGCCAGAGCCAGTTCCCCACGGAGCACAGCCTTCCTCTGTCACAGTGCCCTCGGAGCCAGTGAAGTCGTATGTGCGGTCCAGCAGAATGACACGCGCGGTGCTATCCTCCAGGTAGGTTTTGAGCTCCTGGATGGTCTTAGGTGTGACGGGTGAAGCAGAGCCTCCACCAGTGACACCCTCAGCAAAACCCTCTGCGGCGCCTACAACTGTCTGAGCTAGACCTTGCTGAGCGAGCGCAAGAGCCGCTCCAAAGAAAACGGCGAATCTCATGGTAATAAATGGAGGTAATGAACGGATGGTAACCAGTCCAGTATCCTTAAAAATGCAAATAGTTGGAGAAGATAACTGAACTAATGAGTGAACGAACAGTCATAGACCAACTACTTACACTTTCCTCTTATTTGAATAGCATCAGAGTTACTCGTACATGCGCCTTACATAATTCCACAGTGCTTCTTCGTATAGGCTCGACCCGTACAAGTACTGCCCAGCGTTATTAAAATTGATGGCCCAATTCTAACTACCTTCGGATTCAGTCAAGATATTCTCGGGTTCGTTCTAGGAGTTAAATCTCCGTTGTACCCTTGTCTTGTTTATTCTAAAGTACTTACAAGAAGTTAATTGCATTGATTTGAATTTGGAGTCCCATAGGTTGTCACGGGTTGGGCACAACTTTATCCGTGAGATTTCCTCGTATTCATGACAGGGAAACCCAAAGGAGTGACTATCAATGGGTGCTTTGAGCATTTAAACAAGGTTAACCTTCTCTTCTGGGAGGATGGCCCGGGTTGCATCTTGGCAAACCTCAAAATATAGGGCACGTGCTGGCACTTGGCAGGGGTAGCAGGTCCAAAAAGGTTCAATGTTATCAATCTGACACGCACAGACAGAGGAATCCACCACCAGATTGTGCAATAAGCTTGTTCTATAACCCGAGTACGATTTGGATACGATTTGGTTTGATTAAGCTTAAATCAAACTCCTTTCCGCGCCCTATCGCCATTAAATCAACGCACCAACGACCGTGTGAATCAGAACATAGTATTGCGTCTTGTGGCACAAGGGCATTCCGCAGACTTTTTTAGTGCCGGGGCTGAGGCAGAGCACCTTCTATAGTATAGCTATAGGATAAGTAGGTAATTAAGGGGATTGTAAAAGTACGTAACTAGTTAATCTTAAATATAGGTAAGAGATAGATGGTTGAAGTTAAGTACGAACCTCTTTTCAATTTGAGAACGATGATTTCTTATACAACAGGTTGATCTCACTTATCAAGAGTCGAGGAGTTGGTTTTTATAACTCCCTGACTCCTACAAATAGGATGGAAAAAGCTAAAATACGATCTCCTACTACTAAATAACCAGACGATTCTTATCACGTGCCCTTGGTGTTTGGATTAGGGTTAGAACTAGATCGAGTTTCCAGACTCCTGCTTCTGTGACGGATGTCAAGAATGATAACAAAATTGTCTGCTCAAAGTGGCATTGGAGCTTTCGGGATGATCTTGCTTAGATATCTGACTTCCTTAGTGAGCTCGAACCGTAGCGAAATTCGCGTCAACTGTTCCCTTCGTCATGCGAGCGGCATAGTCAGCTTCCCTATATGGGAAGCTGCCTTTCAGACGATTATTGGTAATAAAGTTACTATAATACACATTCCGACTCATATCGTCGCCGTTACTACGTAGCCCAAATTCTACCTTAGAATCATAATTACATACACCCTTAGACTAGGACCTTATATTTGTCTTCTAGTGGCACTACTTCAGAAACTCGACCTAAATCACGGCTCTCACTCCGGGTTGCCTTGATCTAAGTGTATACGAAGCGAATATTACCGGATTCAAAATAGGCGTATTTGGGGATCCGACTGAGAGAGCAATTGCTAAATTGACAGAGACAAATAGTAGGGAGGTTGCGACTTTTGTTTCCTGTCGGGCATAGAGAGGTATGAAGGTGATTTGAATAGGGAGGATCCGGAGCTAATAAGATTGCCTATAATCAAAGATAAGAGAGAGGGGAGTTTGGGAGTGGTAGAAGACGCGAAGTGCTATAGTAATATATAAAAACAAGGACATATAGGTATGTTTCCTCTATTCTAGCTTAGGGTCCTTTTATTTATAATAAATTAACAGGGTCCCTTATATATATATATATATCTCTCTCCCTAAGATCTGTATACGAACTCCGTACAGCAAGGGTATAGTACTATATCTCAGATCTTGAAATAAGTATTTGAGTTTGCGGCGAAAGGTAAGCTAGAAAGTTATATATTACAATATAATCTAAAGAACAAGGTGTGTGTTCTATAGGAGGTTTGGTTTCCAAGCTATAAGTACTTATGAAATATATTATAGATAAGAATTTGTTTCTAGGTAGGATCAGACCTACGATTGTGTACCTAGCTAAGTATATTTGAGCATATAAGTATGGAGATAAAGATAGGATTAGGTAGGATAGTAACCTAGGTCAATAGGATACAGGATAGGGCTCTGAGCATAAAGAAAAAGGCAAAGAGAATAGAATTTAGATAAATATCAGTGATCTAATAAATAGAAAGTTTTATGGGTAGTGAGAAGTGGCATATCTTCTCATGGATGGGGTAGCGCATAGAAGGGATTCACACAATCGCGTTTTTCAAGCTTCATTCTCTCAACTACATCTTTGGGACATAGAAACTAGAGCAAGAGGAACTTGATGATTGATGAAGAAAGAAGAGGGAAGAGGGAAGAGGGAAGAGGGAAGAGAGGGTGGTGAGATAGTTCCATAGACATAACAAGTTAAATTCTAGATGTATGCAGGGAGCTCTGATTTCTTATGAATGAGAAGACAAGAAAAGTAAACATGTATATTTTGGTTCGCTAGAATACCAATCTAACCAATATAATATCAATTACATAGGCAGGCCAGAAATGCCCTCGCCCTCGGAAGATATTATCGCGCATCGTTGGCATTCGAAGCAGATTAATCCATGGGTGATGGTTAACCACAGACTATAGGGCAGTTGGCTGAAGTGCCGTGAGATGCTTTGAAAATTTTTGCTCGGTATATTGGAGGTGCACTGGGAATGGGCCCAGGAGGCTGTTGAAGTGTGACAAGGCTTCGTGGTCCATTTCATCATCAGATAGACCTAGTACCTCTATGTTCGCAAACAATGCTTCCACAACGTGTAATTGAGCCAGGCTTGGAAGAATACTAAGCGCGTCGATCTTGGCTGTATAGCTGCGAGTTACAAAAGCCTCGAAGTGTTGGATTATCAACTGGTTGCCTTCCAGCTGGACTCGAGGATTTTGACGAGACTGATCATTTTTATGGCGTCTTCAGTGAGATCGATTATTTGATTCTCACCCAATGAGCCGGAAAACACTGGAACTATGGAAGCCATAGTATGCTGGCCGGCTGCGGTACAAACAGCAATTTAGCAGTTGTGGCTCCCTCCTTCTGGGTTGATTCCCGCTTCTTCGCTCCTGTCATGAAGTTGTAAAGACACAACGAAATTTCTATATCTAGATCTAATACAAAGCACCTACTTTTGAAAAGAGGAATTATTAAATGTCTATCCTTTTTCAAAGCCTTTGCTCTACCTCCGTTTCCCACCAAGTTGGAAAGTCAACAACCGTCCTCTTCTGCCTCGCCTCCTCAGCAGCAAACACCATAGCGTGACTTCGGATCACTTCTTTGAGTGAACAACCTATATACTTATTCTGAGCATTTGCGACTTTCTCATCGTAATTTTTGATCCGATCAATCGCGAGAACAAACTGCCTTGCTAGTCCTTTATCCCCATCACCGTGGCCACCGCCATCTTCAACGTAAGGATAGTATGTCTTTGTCTCTCTCGTGTTGAAATTTTGTACAACAATGGAAGAGCTATCGCTGTATATCTCGCCTTCTGTTCCATAGATGTTGGTATAACGCTCACATATCTTCTGCGTCAAAGCCACCATATGCAATGTCGCAATTTTGCCTCCTCTCCCTGTTATTGCCTCGAAACTAGTTTCACCCTCCCCGGAAATGGGTGCGTCGTCCCAAGTTAATGTCACTATTTGGTCATCACAGACGTCATTATCCGATTCGTACACACAACGCCCATACCAACCTCTCTTGCTAATCTCCGTAACAGGTGTATTGTCGTCGTAATCCTCTCCCAATTTCGCCAGCAGCGCCTTGTTACCAGCTTCCTGGCCGGCCCTTGCAATACAATCCTCAATTTCTGGCAAAACAACAGCAATTTTGTTATTGACCTGTGGTTTCGTCTCAGGTCCGAGATAAATTTTCTTCGCGGAAAATTTACAGGTTTCTTCGTAATTGCACGAGAGGCAGTTCGTAGCATTTCCTGCAGCTTTAGGTTTTCGGTTTTTTTTGAAATAATTCAACGCACCAGAAGAACTTATTGTACTTGGGAGATGTGCGGGCTTTGATGACCCTGGAGGAGGAGAGCAAAGGAGCCAGAGGAGTATGTCCATGTCATGGCATGATTTTGCAAGTAAGGATGGTGCAGATGTTGACTCCTTCCGCCAATTCCCTCTACCTTTGTTAGTTATTTCGAGATTTCAAGAGCCTTGAGACTAACCTGACATAACTGTGTGCAAAATGCCACCATCCTACAGGCTCAGTATGATTGATAGACATGATTTCACCTATCACTTTGTCTTCCAGAAGCAGCTTCCGTAACAAAATATTGTGAGGGGTATATCTGAGGACATGCCCAATTGAGAAAAGCTGCGACGGCGCCAAAGATCTATATATGGATACACAATCCTTCAAGCTGGTTGCCAAGGGTTTCTCACACATTATATGTATGCCCAACGGAGCTAATCCAAGAATAACATCCTTATGCATCCGATCTTGGACACAAATAAATATTCCATCTATAGGTTCTGGAACATTCTCTCCTAATGCTGATTTTCTCCTCCGCTCTTCTTCCCACGAGATGAAGTCATTCCAATCCTCAAACTCCTGACCGTCTGACGGTTCATACTCTCCCCAAATGTTGTTTCGCCCAAATTGTCGGCGCACTTCAGCAATGGGCTCTACAACACCAACGCATATTCCGTTGGTAGACTCTCGAATAGCAGCAGCGTAAACTTTTCCTCGATTCCCAGCTCCGATAATGAGCAGACGAGGGGGTGACTTCGAGAATAGTGGTCTTCCAGGAGCGGGTAAGCGGACGATGTCTTGGACAACTTTATCAAAGTCTGAATGTGGTGCCATCATAGAATGTGGTAGAGTTGAGCATGGAACCAGTTTCAATAAGCGCAATGTCTTCTGTACCGTATAGAAAATTGAACTTCAAGCTCATACGACCTTGTCCCGATATTTATGCCCTAGCTTAGCACGTCTAGTGCAAATTGTTCGGTAATTATCTACCGTAACGTTACCGCCACCAGTGTTGTATCCCACTATTGATTTCCACGTGGATCCCCCCAATTGTAATTGCAGTTATGATATTGGATAGAACAAGTGGATCTAGTGGGAGTTAACGACTAGATAAGGACAACATGCGGGATAAGCCTAGTGGCAGTATGTTTACCGGTACATGAAGTACTATGCGCAGCATATATTCAGTTCCGCGTATGGAAAGTAGTCGATTCGCTATATCTTCTACAATAGACACTCGAGGAGGAAATCCTCTGGTAGCAAGGTCGAAAATATGGTTTACAAGTACTAGCTCCTCTAGGTCAGTTAATTTCCGTGAATTGGCTGGAACATCGCGTCGTCCTTTCAAGCTATGTAAACGGCGGGCTATTTACGGCGATCTACAGAATGGATTCTAGAAGCAGCTCGATAGCTTAGTTTGGGGGATTCTTTTTGGATAGCCTACATAGTTAAGAATAAGCTCCTTTCATGATCCGCTTCTAGCATATTTACTCGTATAAAAATAGTATGTTTTATAGAAAGGTAGGACTATCGCGAAAATTTGGCATATTCGCTTGTTTGGCACATTCGCTCTACATATACGTTATATAGTCGTTATATCAGGTTTAGGCCTACCGTCAAAACTTGGCAAATTCAATATAAAAGAACCCAGAAGATTGAATCATATAGCAAGACACTCGGCAATTGCTTAGTCACAACCAAGCCTGCGCGGGGTCTTCAGGTGGGGTGGCTGAGCCGGAGCTGAGCAGAATTATAGCAGCTGCTGCTCAGGTTTAAAGACGGAAATTGAAATTAATCAATAAAAATTTACATCAAGGTCTTCCTATTAAAATTTCATTGGATGATCATCTCCTCGGTCAAGCAAATGGCTTGCATTCACCGTCCTCATCCACACCCAGGCCAATCTTTCCAATCGTCTGCTTCGACTCAATCAACTCGTGAGCCGTCCTTAGTCCTGCGGCTGTCAATCTGAGCCGCTTCGTCAACGTGCAATGAATTTTGCCCTCATCTATATATTTCGACAACTTCTCCATCATCGCATGTTGCGCTTCTCTGTCATGATGATGATACTGCCTAGTCCCTAGCCAGCACCAGGCGAAAGTCAACGACTTCGACAGGAACTGTGTCCCGTAGAAATTTACCGACGACTGTACAATGGAGCAAATTTTTCCCAGCGGCTCGCAAATATCCGCTGCTACGGAGAGATACTGTTCTGTCGATGACAGAATGAAGATATACCTAAACACCAACTGTCAGCTTGCCTCCAAGGAAATCTTCGTCACGCTTACTTGACCGGTACATCCAACCCCAACTTATCAATCTGCGCCTTCAAATCCTGCCGATGATCAATAATATGCGTGGCGCCGTTTTTCTTCACCCACTCCTTGGTTTCTGGCCTCGATGCCGTGGCCACCACCACCGGCAGTCGATATACATAACGGGCAAGCTGCGTGGCTACAGACCCAACCCCACCAGCGCCGTTGATAATCAGGATTCCGGCCTGCTCACCCTCCTGGATAGCTAGCATCTCTGCCATTTCCCATGCGGTGCCGAAGGTAAGAGGCAAAACCGACGCTTCCACAAAGTCGAGGGACTTTGGCTTGTGCCCTACAGTGCGTTCGTCCATGAGCTCATACTCGGCGGCTCCGCCTTGGCGTGTGGGTATCGTTGCGAAAAAGACCGGGTCTCCAGGCTGGAAGTACTGCACATTGGGACCGACAGAGATTACGACTCCAGCGCCTTCAGGAGCGATGATGTGAAATGGGCGAGGGACGTGGTCGTAGTAGTCTGGGGCGTCGTCATATTTACCCGCGCGGATCTTCGTGTCAATTGGGTTGACAGAGATGGCTTTGATCCTGAGTAGAAGGTTAGAACAGGTTTTGGAGGGACTCATGGAAGAGGGCGTACTGAACGAGTAGATCCCGGCCTTCGGGCTGGCTGGGGAGGGGAACTTGACGTGTCTGGAGATTGGAGGGAGGTCCGTACTGTGTTACGCCAATTGCTTGCATTGCTAAAGAGATATTTGACTCTAGAATAGATGATATGTGAAAGTAAGGATGAGATAGATGGAATTTGCTTTGCTGATGAGAGAGAAGAACTTGAGGGCAAGCCTAACGATGCCATGATATAATCCATTTTAGTGCTTGAATTTTCAGAACTACATCATACCACTGCAAAACTTAACGCACATAATCCATGCGCATACAGCAAAAGAGCAATATCTGAACGTCATAATTGTAGTGTTAATAATCTACTCACATAGACAATTAATTAGCCTTGTTCCTCGGCATGTATTCCAATAGGCTGCAGGCTTTACCACTGGAAGCGTGTAAAAAGCGTTGTTACGAGATGATGGGGATCAGTAATCAACCAAGATTTTCTGTCGCCTTAGGGATGAGAGGACATCAATTTATTAGGAAGCTAAGCCGAGGGCATGCAGATCGATTTAATCTCTATTTTGGCTGCTATTCAGCTCATATAGACTGTAAATGAGTATGTACGTCCTTACTGTATTGATAGGTATGAACATTCGTACTGTAGTAGTAGAATTTTACGTCCGTAAGTAATATGTGTTAATAAGTGTATGCAAATGCGTACGTCCGTAAATTCAGCTCACTATCCTTGCCTCGGGAGGTTCGGCTGAAGTTCTAATATATACCTAGACACCTTTACGTTTGTAATCGGTTGCTAGTTGTGTTATTGACTACTACCACAGCTTAATCTTTGATACTACTGGTTTTCTTAGATTTGGGGTGGACTAGTATAAAAGTCAAGTATGTCTAACTTACTCGCCAAATCAATATTTACCGAGAACAGCATTCTCTGTCGGATCTGGTGAATGTACAGTGTTCCCGGGAACCTTAGCGGTAGCTAACATAATAAATCTGAGAATAGGCCCCTCCTTTAAGCGAGATAAGACCCCCCATTCCCAGGTGTCGATCTATGCCATAGCTCTGTACTGTCTGGTCCTCGGTGTAGTGTCAAGTTTATACCGTGCGCCGCACAGTATGTTACCGATAACATATATAATTCCATGGTATCAATTCCCAGGTATCGCATGCATAGCTCTATCATGTCAATTCGGTGTCACGATTCTGTGGTGTCAATTTCTTGGTGTCAATTCCCAGGTGTCGTATCCATGACTCTGTAAAGTCAATTCACAGGCGTCACAGCCATGGCTCTGTGGTGTCAATTCCTTGGTATCAATTCCCAGGTGGCGTATTCATAGCTCTGTAGTGTTAATTCCTCGGTTCCATAACCCTTTGGTATTAATTTTATACCGTGCGTCGTAGAGTATATTACCTATAATATATATAATTCCGTAGTATTAATTCCTAGGTATCGTATACATGGCTCTACAGGGTCAATTTCTAGGTATTGTATCTATAGCTCTATAATATCAATTTCTAGGTATGGTATCTATGGCTCTATAGTATTAATTCCTTAGTATTATAACCTTGTAGTATTAATTCCTTAGTATCAATTCCTAGGTATCGTATTTATAGCTCCAAAGTATTAATTCCTCGGTGTTATAACTAGAAGTGGGTCCGACGATTATCACCATTGAACCTGTCAAATCATGTAATACTAACCAAAGTGTCACTTGATATCGGAAGGAATATCGGCCCGAAGGCGGTAAGACCATGTATCTGTAAATAATCTTAGAAGCTCTCCTCCTTTACCCCTCTTTCTACCTCGTTCTTAGATTCTTCTTTTCGGGATGGTTAGAGACGTCGCAGACACTCTTCACCATCTGGGATGCTCCTCAGAGACTATAGACAGGTTTGGGAGAGACCATATTCATATGTTTTCCGGTATACCGATCATCGATCTTCCTCTATTGTTCCTCTGCTAAAGGTTCTCAAGTCTCATTTGAAATTATTGGTATGCTTGGGAAGTTCTTCCGAATTCGTAGTAGCAGCTTCAAAATCCTTCCAAATCCCACTTCAGATCATTGGCTCATGAACATTGACCCGAAGAAACCATCCTGGAAGATTGGACGCCTTATGGCTGTCATCCAGAATAAAGTACAGGAGCATTGCGCAGCTGGATATCATGACCCCGGACATTTGATTTGTCAAATTCTAGCGAAATGGGATACCGTCAAGCGGCTCTGGCCAGGCTACCCCGAAGAAGACTTAAACCTCGAGGCACGTGAAGCAATCCACAATATCGTCGATGAGACTACAGAATACCTCCTTGGTCTCAAGCAGTCGTACGTGCTTAAAGTTCTCGCCACCCACCTCAACAAGGTCATAGAATCCATTGCTGATCGCAGCGGCCCGACCTGCCCGCTGAATAGCTTGCGCTCTATAACTCTGAATAACAAGGAAGAGCTCCTGATCAACTATTACTTCGACAATATACGGCTCGATGTTATCGGGAAGCTAGACGAGAACAGAAAACCGCCTACTAAGGCTATCATGGAGCAAATGAACACAATATGGATCAATTTGCTCTTTCACATGCTCTGCTGGCTTTTGCTACATGATTTCAACAGTCGGGATGTGAAAATTGTGCCGTCAGCATTAAAGGGAAGTAAAATGCCCGTCTGTATTGGATAATCGCATCCAAGCCTATAACCCTAACCCGGGAGTTGCAAAGAACCTAGAGTATTGTTTGATATTAGTACTCGTTTTTTGTCAGCCCTTTGGCCCGATGGTGAAGGGTGATGGTGAGGGGAGAAGGTGAAGTCACAGGTCCGCCCTAGGAACAGCGTTAGCCAATAAGCGCCCTTCGAGGACAAAATTTGGCAGAAGATCCTATTATATATCTCTACTACTAAAAGTGGCGCATGAGCCGCAAGAATTTCTGCTACGTCAGAACTTTCTGACTGCCCTAGGCTTTTCTATAGCACAATATGATATCATAGATGTGTGCAGTATACTTTCGTCAAGAAAGTACAAAACTACGTTAGATTACAAGATCTATATTTTACATAGTAGGTTAATTCGACTCTCTTCCGATACCACCCTCTAGAGGAACCTAACATACAAATACTTGCAACTTGGTGACCTGACCTGATGCCCGATTAGGAACCTTGCAGAAAACCCCGCATAGCCTTCCTTAGCCGCACTACCTGCTGACTAGAATCCAGGTCTTCCAAGCTCACAAAACAAGACCATCTAGAAATTAACAACCAAATATTCACCTGCGCCTGTTTGTGAACACAAGAGCTCCAAGTCTTCATACAGCAGTGAGCCAGTGGAACGCCGTTCTGAGTACTAGCAAGACAAGGTGGTAGCGTCGCAGCCAGCAATGGATCCTCTCACCGCACTATCAATTGCAGGAAACGTCATACAATTCGTAGACTTTTCCCGCAAACTAATATCAGACACGAAAGAGCTGTACGGAGATGGCCGACTCGAAGTGCGCTATCAAGCCCAAAAGGCGGTCGAAGATCTCTCCAAATTTAGCTCCGAGATGTCCACTTCAATCCAAAACGATGCAACCCCTCTGACCCTAACTGCGAACGAGATTGAGTTGCAGAAGCTCTGCTCAGAGTGTTCCATTCTCGCCGAGAAGTTGGCTGAGCGACTGAAAGCATTTGAGAGTTCTAGGGGATTTGACAGAAGTACGAAGAAGGTGGAAATGGATGTCAAGGTGATTTGGCTCAGCGTCGGCCAGGTTATCAAAAGTATATGGTCATCGAAAGATTTGGAAGAGATAGAGAAAAACGTTAATCGGTATCGAGACGCGATGAATACCCGGATGCTGGGGTCTCTGCGGTATGTGGTAATGTGAAGATTGTTGAAAGCAGCTAATAGTTTCATTATTTATAGAGAGAGAGTAGACCAGCTATTACGCGTGCAAAGCAGCCAAATCTCGAAGGTCAATGGTCATACAACCCAGCTAGTAGAGAGCTCAGTTCGCGACATGCACGCTGCATTAACTCGAGATATGCAAGCTCAAACGAGACTCATTCGTGACCTTATTTACAATTCTAAATTGTCTCAAAGTGATTCGGAAGATAGAGAGTCCAAAAGTTGCTTCAGCTCCAGGGCTCAGGTCCTCGACAACATTCGCCAGAGAGAGAGGAAGTTACAGGAGCGAGCGGTCAAAGCAGTACTCGAAAGCCTTCGATTTCCGACAATCACTGAGCGGTACGAAGCAATCACTGAGGCCCACGAAAAGACCTTCGAATGGATATACAAACCCATGGTCGACGAAGAAGATCCAAATGGCGCTCAGTGGAACGACTTCGTCGGATGGCTCCGCGAGGGACAAGGTATTTACTGGATCAATGGCAAAGCCGCCTCGGGAAAATCCACGTTGATGAAATTCATTTATGAAAACCCGAAAACAAAAGAGATCTCCTCCAATGGGCAGATGGGAAACCATTGCATACCGCAAAGTTTTTCTTCTGGTGGGCAGGAACGAAAATACAGAAATCTCAGGACGGGTTGTTAAGATCATTACTGTACGAGATCTTACGACAGGTGCCCGAAGTGACTCCGCATATTTTGCCCTCGGAGTATGCGACGACATATGCTCGTGAAGCTTTTATTTCAGAATCACCACATATGAGCTCTCCACTCTCCTCCTTTTTCTCTAGCTAATCTAATATTAAAAAGTCGTATGTTTGGTCTATATCATCGCTCTCAGAAACATTCAAGATACTCGTTTCGCAAAAGGAGATGCCTGTCAAGCTTTGTCTGTTCATTGATGGTCTAGATGAATACGGCGGCCTAGAAGTCGATATCGCAAGGCTCTTCAAGGAAATCGCCCTCGCCCCTCAGGCGAAGGTCTGTATTAGCAGCCGGCCGCATATCCCATTCGAGGATGCGTTTTCTAAATGGCCGCGACTTCGATTGCAAGACTTAACTCACAAAGACCTTAATATATATGTTGAGGATCGTCTAGTTCATGACGAGATGATGGGTCTCACTCGCAGAACGCGAGCCCACACACTGCAAAAGACTTGTGCAAGAGATTTCCAATGATGCGCAAGGCGTCTTTTTATGGGTCGTACTTGTAGTTAGAGCTTTGATCAATGGTCTCAGCAAGCACGATGGAATTTCGGAGTTGCAACTACAACTCAAAGCTCTGCCAAAGGATCTAGATCAACTTTATGAATTGATGATTCTGAAGGTTGACGATATATACAAAGAGGAAGCCTCAAGATTATTTCAACTCGTAGATAAAGCCACTGAGCAGCCCGGTGATTGGAGACCTGCTGAGCTCCTCTCAGTATATACACTCTATCTCGCAAACAAGCAGTCTATCAACCTCGCTCACTCACTAAACCAAAGACGTGCGAGCGAAGAGGAGGTTCTACAGTCTTGTAAAAGACTTGACATCGCGCTTCAGGCAAGATGCGGAGGTCTTCTTGAAATCCAATACGGAAAGATGAAGACGGTAGCTCCTCACCCTATGATGAAAGTCGCTTAGCTGCATCGAACTGCTCGGGACTTCATCTTGACGGGCGCAAACTGGGAAGCGTTGCTGAAAGGAGCAAACGGAGGACTAACCAGAGATGCATTCAATGCCAACATCGCAATACTAAAATCGATAATCCTCCAGATTAAAGATTACAACGACGCTAGTGCACATAAACTCATCGATCATTCTTTCACTTTCATGCACCGGATTGAGAATGATAGGTCCGTCCTCGCTGTAGAGGCTGAGGAGCTTTTCGATATATTTTTTAATGTAGCTCGGGCTTATCAGTATGTTAGTCTGCCAGCAGACCATGGAATATCGACGAACCGGAACATCTAATGTGCCTCCTCCGAAAACATGGGAGGAATCCGAACCAGCCCTTGGATGGAACAAGTGCATGGCAAAGTGCTTTATCATACGTGGCTTCTAATTACGCAGCGGTATCAATATCTACACGAATATCTTGGGGACTTATTATCAAAGTGTTCCTAGAACACAGAGCAGATCCTGATGCTTACTGCAACGTTCCTGATGGGAAAAAATATTCGGTGTCCGAGGTTATAGTAAAAGCATTTCAAGATGTAAGGCCAAGTAGTACAGCAAATGGTTATTATTTGGAACGACTACGAACACAGACTGTCAAGTATGAGGATTCCAAGACTAAGGGGTTACTAAAGGCTCAAGAATCTATTATACAGGAGATTCCAGTCCTAAATAGTACGCAAGGCTCTAAAATAAAAAGAGGAGCGCGAAAGAGTATTTTTGGAAAGATTAAATATAATTTGTTGAACAAGGACTAGATAATAGTAATGTTGTATTCTAACTTTGGATTAAAGCGAGTCCACTACAGCTACGAGAAAAAATCCGAAAGCATTATCCGAGCCGAATTTAGTATCAAAACCATCCCTATTCCTGACCCTATACCGCTTTTCCTACCAAGCGCATTCCCATATCTTACGTCCCGTGCCGTGGGCAATACCGAAGGCTTCTTTAGTATGAGGTAAGGTAGGGGCTTATGAATTCTCTAAGTTCCTTTTATAGATTGTAAGGACACAGGTTTGATCAAAGGCAGGATAGAGGTGTTTGGGAGCACAATAACCTTATATTGACTGAATCCTATAGGTCTTGTACGAAGGACACAAGAAGGATAAGAAGAGAAGAGAAGAAAGAAACCAGTTTCTATGACATGTCCCTCTTATATGCTTCCTAGGTCCGAAACCCCTCCGACTCTGCTTATACTCGCTTATGGTAATCATAGAGTCACGTGATATAAATACTAGATAATCCAATTATGACATCAGGGTAGATCAGGTTCTTACACTTTAGTACTGGTCGCCCAAACAGACTAGTACTTGAAAATGTATATTTAAGTGGATTAAATAACTCTAAAATTGGGGAATAAGTTGAGCCTGATTCTCTAAATGATTTCATATATTACTTCGTCCGAATAGTGGTAGAATTATGGAAATAAAAGTTAATGTAAGAAACCTGACCTGCTCAGAATAGACAATTGGATGATCCAGATATATGTCACGCGATCAGATATATGTCATGTGACCCGAGGACTGTAGGATAAGCGAGTATGAGTAGAGTCGGAGGAGTTTCGGACCTAGGAAGCATATAAGAGGGACATGTCAGGGAAACTGGTTTCTTTCCTCTCTTCTCTTCTTATCTTTCTTATGTCCTTCGTATAAGACCTATAGGATTCAGTCATATAAGGTTATTATGCTCCCAAACACCTCTATCCTGCCATTGATCAAACCTATGTCCTTACAGTTAACCCTAGAACCTATTTATACTGTAAATGAAATTGTGCGTCAAGACTACGTATAGACATTTTTTGTATGAGGAAACAGCCCATTTACACTATAAATAGGGAATAATAGATTTAGGGTCAACGTTTGAGTGTAGGCCAAGTAGGTCTTGAGCAATAGGCCTGGTAAGCTATAGGGTTGGGCTCGTAGGTATCGTTCAATACTAGTACCTAGAATAAAACACGTCTGGTACTGCTTACAGTCTAGAACCTAGTGTAAAGGGTTGTAAGCCAACTTGCTAGCCATTGTAAAAGAAAACAACGTAAGATAAAGCAACAAATATATGGTATAGAGCTAGATGAAGTAGAAAAATGAAAACGTGTTTCCCACTAGAATGTTTCCTAACGAAATCCAGGGAACTACCAGGATGGTACCGACCAGATGGTGGTCCGTGCATGTGTTTTCCGGTGGAAAATCGCCTTACATAAGTAGTAGGAACCCCTACAAATCTATCCCAACCTCTTACTCCTCGACTCTTGTATCGACGTGACTTGACCCAATTATACACGTGAGAGAACCCCACGTGATAGAGAGTTATACACAATCACACGATAGTATGTATAAGACACGTTATTTATAGTCAGCTAACGATAGAATTTAGTACGTTATTACATGTTTGACCCAAATTGGTGTTTGAACCGAATATTGCTTAGTCATTAGCTTACGGGCCAATCAGTATCTTGCGATTTTGGTTTTTAAATCAAAAGGCTCCCTCACATAAGAAGTAGAGCATTAGGCTATAAGCTATCCAATAGAATTGTAAGCTATTATGTGTTCGTGACATCAGCTCGCGGCACGCGCAAACCTACCTCGCTTAAATGCCTGCCTTTGCGACACTAAATAGATAGGCGCTCGAGAGGCGTCTGGGTTTCCGTTGGACATTAAGGGGTTGCCGTGAAATGGTCTTAGCACATTCTATCAGCTCTAGTATCTCTACTATCTCGGCACGGGTCGACCCTCTCGTGGCTTTTAGCCCCTGCCGAAGTCACATACAGTATTCGCGCAAGCCGCAAACAGCCAAATGCGACACGTCTCACGCAGATAGCGAAGCCTCAGCCTCATTAGCTGTTGGCATTTTTGCTACTTACCTAATAGTGTCATTGTTCTCTACGACTCTTATAGTTCACGCTTGCAATCACTATATATCGTTGGCTGCTGTTAAATCCCTCTCCTCTTTTCTTCATACATCTATAGTACCTCGCCTATCGTGCCAGAGGGGAAAATAATCAAATAGCGGTTGGTACTAGGCCGCTATAACAAAAATAAGAAAGTATTAAGATTTAATAGCTACCTGGCCCGATATCACCCAAAGTTCAACTAAAAATCCACTACATCGAAATCGTTCACCGAAGCACGGCTCATTATTACTTGTCTAGCCTCGTCCTACTTCTTTATACTATTAGCACCTCAGCGTAAATCACCATCAAGCTATGTCTCAGTCTCATTATAAATCCGACTCACACTGAACCCATCCCCCAACCCACGGATAAACTTAGGGTTGTCCGCTAGGCAGCTTCTACAACCTCCCAAACCCCAAGACTTGGGGGGAGGGGGCTCCGTTGGTAGATCAGTATTACTGCAGCTCGCAAGAGTGTACTCCAGCCCCCATCTTTAATCCGCTTTCTAATTATAGGTCTAAGATCGATCTAATATCAGGTCGCAGGGCCCGCTAGTACAGGGATATTTTAATTTAATTCCAACTCTTGTCATCAAATCGTTTCCCCATGTGTAGAATAAGACAAGCGCTCCTTGCTTTTTATCGACAAAACATCAATTAACCATCAATTCTACATGTCCACATCCCCATGATTCACTATCACAACTTAAACAATGACGGGACCCTACCGTCCCTACTGAGCTGCTGAGTGCTAATCAGTACTAGCAAGCCTGCAATGATGGACTTGCTAATCACGTTGTTATGTAGTTCGACGTATAAATAATAGCTTTGGGAGCTCTTGGACTGTCCTGTCAAACTCTGTCATTCTAACAACTGACTGCATTCTCCATCACCTAATTTTCACCACTCAATTTTCACCACCCATTCTTCACCATTCATCATGCGTTTTCAACCAGCCCTTCTCATTTCTCTTATATCAGTTGCTATTGCAACAACATCGGTTCCTCAACCTGATGTTTATGAAGCTATTCATCAAAGAGAAAACATACTCGCAGTGACCCTGGATACCAAAGACTACGACCGCCTTGGCGATTCAGTGACTATGGATGTTGTCTACGATAGCAGGCCTTTGGGTCCAGACTACGGTGGTCTTTCTGTTGGCCTTCCACAACTTATCGCAAACACCAAAAAGGCTTTCGGAAATGCATCGGTCGGCCACCATGTCTCCAATGCGATCATCAAACTGAACAACGACGCAACCAAGGCCAACGTGACCACCTAGTATGTCTCGTTCCTTATGTATACAAGCAAAGCTAATAAATAGCAGTATTGTCTGGTCCAGGTGGGACTCTACTGCACTGCACGACCCCAAGAAGACGTTCCGAATCTATGAGAGATGCGATGACGTCTTTGTAGTGGACCAAGGAAGCTGGAAATTGCATTATAGCCTTGTTACTAACTTGTCACCAAAGGTTGAGAATCCCTACTTCAATGACAGACAGAATATGGCATTTTGAGGGAGCTATGTAGTAGCCAATAACCAATGCTAAAATGCTTGCTCTAAATTTTTGAAACCCATGTACCTTAATATATCTTAGTGTTTACTAACCGCTACCTACGGATTTCTTACTCCCCTACTTTCATTCTCACTAGTTATATTGTTATACTAGCGCTACATCCTGATTTCTTACTACTATGTTTTCGTTTTCACTAGCTAGACTATTGAATTTATCATGATATTTTAATTATTATTCTACAAATAAGGTCTTGGAATCTGAACTGGAAATAGATATTTGAAAATATGTTCAGTTCACTTGACAAGGTAAGTTATAGTTTATGGAGTAGTCACATGGTTATTAGTATAGTAGAAACCCTAATTGTTCCCGCGAACCTAGATCCGAGATCCGGATTAGGGTTACTCCAAAGCCTACTGGTAGGTATAGATTTACGGAGATATGAAAGCTCCATTTGAGCATTCAAGGATAGGTTCATTCACTGGGTTAAAGAATTGATTAGTTGCTTCTTATATTTTTTAGTTACGTTATGACTTCATGTATACCAGGGATCCTAAAGTCTAGGGTTTCTGAATGATCCATGACACACATATAGAATCTTTGGAATACTAATTAGTAATTAGGAATTCAGTTTATCAGAGTACTAGTACTAGTACAAGTCGGATTTACCTCTATATTAGTGGCCTACATAGTAGAGATATAATCCTATCTACAGAAGAAAATACTATACTCGCTTTTTCAACTTACTAAATATTACTCTAAGACCCTGTAGCGAGGTAAGTACATGATTCATAAAGGAATTGGCCGGTACGAGCTGCTTCTAGGCTAGCTTCCCTAACATCTCGGATTTTGTGGATGAGCCATGTTCGTGGTTTCAAAGCTCCATTGATAACTTGTAAAATATTGTAACCCTATCCATAGAAAGCCCTATTAAATAATTGTTTCAGGGAACTGGATATTTTGGTCATTTCATCGAATATGATTTCGACCAGAAATCTCTCGTCAAAAAGTTTTCTCTGGGATCCAGATATCAAAGACAGAAGCTAAAATCTAAGAAAATATACCTCTATATACGAAAACTATAACTATACCAGTAGAAATATTTGACCCTGAATCAAAAGCACCAAATTTCCTATAGTTGATACAAGATTTAGATGGTATATCCGTCATTGAAATTACGCCACCGGGGGTTGAAGAAAAGGAGACAAATTATAAGCACTACGATAGTTCTAGAGTTTTAATGATACTAATGGCCTCGTCGGGCGATGGTTGCTTACTTTGTTCTATTTATATTTTTTGGTTGATCTATATACCTCTTATTTCAACTATAGCTATAATAGACAGGTAAAAATGGTGGGGTAAAAACATAGATGTTCCTTATAAGTGAGCGTTATGGAGGTCGTATAAGTACCCTATAGGGTATTGATCCAACCTCCCTACGATATGTAGTATTGTACATATGATTGCCTCCTTGCACGTACATGTACATACGTATGGTACATCGATATTACAAATATATGTATATGTAGGGGTATTGTGATATACCCTTACATATCTACCGTATGACAATGTTGTGATCACGTGTAGGTGATATAACGATATTCCAACAATATTCTCTGTCGAGGCTGTACCCTAATGACCCCTCGAATTACTCCAGCGGTATCAAAATGCCGACCCGTTTTCCGAAAGAGAGTGGTTTTACTCTATACCCGTTTGACCAAAGTCACTTTATGGTGAGAGGACCGGAAAGGTGGCTAGTTAGATTCGTAGAGGGGGTTAGTTTGAGTGAGAAAGGGAGTTTGGCCTTAATACTTTCGGGCAGATACACAGCAATTAACATTGCCAAGCTACTATCAAGGATCGCTGTTACACGACCAAGGATTGGCAGTGTAGTACTCAGCCTCACAGAAAGGTGGCTACATAGATATCAACAGAATAACCCATCTCACACCCTAACATTAGTTTCCCCTATTTACACTGTAATTAGGATTTTTTTGTATGAGGAAATAAAGCGAAGGGGTCCGTGCACACATAACCCTAATTACAGTATAATTAAGTTAACCTTAAGTTAACTCCAACCATTAGGGTTATATATTACACCCATCACGAGGACATCCAGAAAGCCGAAGTCAGTTCCAATCTGTCAACTCAATATAGCCTAACCTATTCCCGAAGTTTTGAGTATTTAATTACGTTGAACGTCGAGTTTTAGGTATTAGTATGTTTATAATACAAAACCGCTATCAGGTCTCACAGGCAGAGTGACGTACAAGTAATAAATAAGTAGGATATATATAGGTAGGTAGTAGTTATTATTCAAACTGATCTCTAAAGATCCTTAAACCAAGGGGGCTAAAGATATATATATGTTTCCCCACCTGGCTTGCTAATGCCATTTGACCTTGCTTGGGCCTATAACAGCTAGATACTTCCTCCCTTTATTATATTCAAAGGATAGGATTACCTCTTAGCTTAGTACGAAGATTCTAGCCCCCTATAGGATTGAGTAATAACACTTATTAAGAATAACTAGAATACAAATGAAATTAGGTTCTAGTAGATTTAATTCTTCAATAAGTATACTGTCGGTATATCATTATTGGATCTCGATCTCGACCTCGATCGAACACTCGTTCGTACTTACTACAAACACCACCTGTTTGTAATTACGTAGCATTACGAACGGAGGTTGAATCGATACCTATTCTGGTTGTTCTACAAACAGATGAAGGTATTGATAAGACCTCCATCACACTCACTTAGAACAGAAAAAAAAGACACACATTTTACCTCACGCATTTTGACTGTTATTGATACAGCTGAAATAAGAGGTATTCCAACATATACAAAGAATTATATAATTAGGAAATATCGCCTCTTAGTTCTCGATAGTTATAAGTCCTATCTTTCAGCTTAATTCTAGAAATTCTATATAGAGAATAATATTATTACACTCTATATGCTATCGCATTCGTCTTAACTCCTTCAGCCTCTCGATATTAGGTGTTTTGGCCTACTTAAAGTATTATATAGTAAGCAAATTGAGAATCTCGTTCGGGTTCGAATTCACTATATTATAAAGCTTGAGTTCCTCCCTATATTTAAAGAGGTATTTAAAGCTACTTTTGTAGAGTAGAATATTAAGAGTGGATTCCGAGCTATAAGATTGGTTCCGTACGACCTAGAGAATGTCCTTTCTTACCTTGATCTCTAGTTAAAAACACTAATACTACCTCCTATTTAAGGGCCAAATGGACGTTAAAGATACCGCAAAATATAGTAGAGCTTGAATTCTAGACTTCATATATTAAGGACCGTATCGTACGACACTAGAATTGTTCTCTAACTCTAATTAATAAGGTATTTGACCAGGTTGTTAAAGGAGCTCAAATTATAGTCCACTCGACTATACTTCTTAGGGCTGAGGTAAAGGCTTTACAAGAGGCAAATCAGGCCAAAAAGAGAAAGGAAAGAAAGTGAAAGAGGCTTATATTCTATAGTGGAAGTCTTACAGTCGAGAAAGGTAGGGAACTCGTAGAAAGTACTCAAAATCAACAAGAGGAGGGAAACAAAACTATAGAACCTAAGGGCTTAAAAGGGCCTCGACGGCGCTATAGCTTATATAATCGGATCGGTCATAATGCTCGTACATACGAGCAGGCTCAAGATCCAATTAATATAGAATAATTACTCTTTTTTAAATAGTGTTGTTATAATATACTAGGAATCATGTTTAAAGGTGGCGACTCGATTGTGGTGGCGACTCGCTTGTGAAATACGTTATAGGTTCTCTTTATTAAGTGTTGGAACATCGTCACATCACCCGCACGTGTTTGGAACATCGTTACACGGCGAAAATATAGGGGTATATTGCTGTGCCACCCAGATATGCATACATTTGGAATATCATTACACCACATGCCCGTGCCTGTGTGTTGCGCGGATGCAAACACCATAAATGTATCACAAACGGAGGTCGGATCGATACCTATTCTGTCAACAGAATAGATGTATTTATAAGACCTCCATCACACTCACTTAGAAGAATCATCTACATTTTACCTTATCATTTTGACCTGTCTATTACAGTTGAAATAAGAGGTCTAGATCAACCAACATTAAGAAATAAATCTTATATCTACTTTTGCTAGTAAGTCTAAATATAATCTTAGGCCTATTTATATAACCTCGTTTTTGACTAGCTATTAATATTTAAATTTACAAAATACTATAGTAGGGGTCAGTAGTGCACTCTAGATTCACGATACAAGGCAAAGCACAGGTCTGAGGAGAAAACGCTAGGATAATAGCTTATTGAAATTAAAGAACGTTTGCAGATACGACCGAGTGTTTGCTGCTACAAAGTTATCCAACCCTATTATACGTTTTCTAGAATTATATTACTGGAGTTACATAATCGGGCGAAAAAGGAGACATAGGTATCTTGATAATATTGAATTTGCGGCTGAGAACCAACTCTACCACTGCGCAACGTCCATCTGATTGTTTCTTTCTGCAACATCTAGTGCTACTAGAACTCGGCTGACGCAATTATAAGCCCCAATAGTAACAGTTATCTCGAGAATCTCTTGATCTGTGAAGTTTTGCTTTAATGCCCCAAACAGGTCATCCTGCACGGTGATATTCTTTGTCATACTGTCTGCGTACTGGAGAACCATCAATTGTTTTTCCGTCAACCCTTCTCCATCGCCTTTTGTTGCAGCCACATCAACTCCAGCTCTAACAGCTAAAGGGGCATGATGGGACCATTCAAATTGAGTTTTATTCAAAACTGCCACGCGACAAATCGCGACCTCTCGGATATCTGCAGGCAGAGACGTTCGTTCGCGAACACTGGAGTGTCGTCTCCTCCTGCAATGAAAGCTGCCGGTACCGTTGCGCTTTTGATGTCCTTGAGCAAATCGTATGAAGCAATCGCATCAACAATATTTCCTAACCCATCCAATCGATTCTTATATACTATTCTCTCGAGATTAGGGACTCGAGATTGCCTCGGTCCACCGTCAAAACTCTTGGGAGAGAACCACTTCTTTAGCATCACCTCGGCCAGGTCTTGCCCAACAAGGCGTGAGCCGTCCTTGTCTTTGGGAGCCTCTTTGTCGTTTCGTGCTACCGCAATGCGATCCTCCCAGGCGGCACGATTGCCAGCAGGACTCACAGGGAAGAAATCACAAGGAAGGATGCTGGCAACCCTATCCGGATGTTTCAGCGCCAGGTTCAGTGCAGTCATTCCACCAAGACTGACTCCTGTCATGGCACGGGATTTGGGTACTTGAATAGAGTCCAGTAAAGCAACGACATCGTCTGTCAAAATGTCCAAGGTTAAGGGTTTGTTGTTTTCCCCTATTCAGATAACGCAAAAATCGACAATTCTTGTTTTTGTTTTGAGGCATTGTGAAAAAAACAGTCAGGAATTCATCCCAGATAGACCAGTCTACCAAACTCGGGTTACTCAGGATAATGAGCTCCGCATTGGATTCTGAACTACCATCGAAACAGTAGGGAATGGAGGACCCATCAGACATAGTCGCGACATGCTCTGTATGCATCTTGCCGTTTCGTAGAAGCAGTTTCTTATCATAGACTTCCTGACACGATTTTCAGATAAGGCAATGAGTCGTAAGATTTTTCGAATGACCTCTCTCTATTCGTAGAAAACGGAGCAGATTCTAGAAGTAGATTCTTTCTTATTAGTCTCTACGGCCTGTGATCTTTAGGGAGGACTGCCTTCGGATTGTCTCTCGAACTTGATATCTTCCGATTCGCCGGAAGTCCCGACCAAGTCACCACAGCCGATTGGTTACAACAGCGACACATGCAGAGCCTGATCTACTACTGTCTGTATCAATATCTAGTTGCATTAATTTAAACTGTAGGTAATTTTAGAACTATGCGCTCGATTAGACACACAGGCATTATCGTCTTCATATAACAACGTCAAGTACAACCAAAACCTTTGTACATCTTAACACGAACATAGCCGCAGACTTACAACCAATATAGTTTCTCAAGATAAAATGGTGCCCGTACAATTACAAATACCAGCGAAAGAGAGAACTCGCGCCCTCTTCGAGTCCCTTCCAGTCTCCCTGCCTGTGGCAGATATCAACCCCAATGTCGACCACTTCACTGTGGCTTCTAATGCAATTGTACAATTGCATCATCTGGAAGCAGATTTTTTGGATGACGGTATTATTTGGAGAGACCTCTGTGCTTTGACTGGGACATTTAGAACGTTTTATGGAATCAAGCGTGTCCATTCCGTTTGGAAAGAGTTAGGTCTGATTCACCGGCCATCTGCCTTCAAAATCATACCCCAATCATCCGAAATTAAAAAGGCGGGAGACAAGTCTGCATGGATTCAAGCAGAATATACATTTGAATGTAATGGCTGTCCAGGGTTGATCTGCTCAGGTTTCGTCGGCGTTGTTCCTGACTATTGTACATCCAAATGGAAGCTTTGGATGCTTACCACCCTATTAGAGGAGATCAAAGGCTTCCCCAGTCCAGATCATATGGTCATTCAAAATGGCACTACGGAAGCATTGCCAAGTGCCTATGCAAAAATTGAATTACGCCGAAACGACTATTTTCCTTGTGTTATCGTTGGGGCTGGATTCTCTGGTTTGTGCATTGCAGGTCGACTCAAAGCACTTGGCGTTGCTTCCGTTGTCTTAGAGAAAAGTCCAGAAGTTGGTGATAATTGGAAGAATCGATATGAATCTGCTAAGTGTAGGATTTTCAGGCTTTCTATATTGGAGCAAGTAAACTGCTAATACCATTCGTTGAGCAGTTCATACAACCAAAGATTTTTCAGACTTTCCCCTTGGTGCTATGTTTAGCCCTGAAACTCCAACGTTTCCTGCCCGCCTCGATCTAGTCCGAACTTATAAAAAATATGTCAAATCTCATAGTCTAGTGCGTTTTCAAACTTCAATTTTAACAGTAATCGACTGACAGCTTGTGATAACAGAATATATGGTGCTCAAGTCGCTTAATTACCACATCATATGATTCACTGATGAAAATTTGGACCCTCGATATTATGAAGGGCGGAGAGACGGTTACTGTCAAAACACCTCATCTCGTCATGGCCATTGGTACTCTAGGAGTAATTCCCAATATGCCGAAACTACTCCATCGGGTTATTCTGTCTACGTCTCTTTGGGTATCAAAAGTACTGATTAATTTCTTATAGGACCTGTACCATGGAGAAGTCTTGCACTCCATTGACTACAAAACGGCGCATCAATGGAAAGGAAAGGTTGGTTGTGTGGTGGGATCCGCAAATACTGGTTAGTACTCACGATACTTTCATTTGGTAGCGCTAGTTAAGTTCCTATACACAGCCCACGATATCGCAGAAGACATGGTCGCAGCTGAGCTACCTGTCGTGACAATGATACAGCGCAGCCCTACCCGTAGTACGACCTTTGCCCAAATTACGTATGAACTCCAAGTTAATCTGTGACATGTGTGAGGATAGCGGTCTTCCCTATAGAATAGTATAAGGAAATGACAGATGGTAAGACAAAACTTCAATGTTAGACGGTGCAAGCTGATTTCTTTTGTGTTATATAGGTCAGTACAATGACGACACCCCTAAGGAAATCGCAGACAGACGGGCCATTTCTCTTCCAATAGCAGTTGCTCGACAAACATCTATGGCTTTCTATAAAAGTCCTATGAAAAAATTTCCCGAAAGACTTGATGCTCTGGAGCGTGCCGGATTTGCTGTTAAACGGTCTGCAGATATGGTGAAATGTACTTTTGGCGAAGGCGCGGGAGGGCACCACACAGACGTCGGCGGTGGAGCCAAAATTGTGGCAGGTTTGGTATGCTTCGGTTTCCAGACTTCATGTTCATGTCCCTTGTGCAATTTAAATCGTGGCTAGAACTAATCACTAAGCGTCCAGATTAAAGTTAAGTGTTATGCCACCCCGACAGCATTCACACCCACAGGGCTTCAATTTTCGGATGGCAGCACTCTTGATGCAGATGTAATTGTTTTTTGCACAGGTTTTTCAAGCAACATGCGTGATGAGGTAACTAAGCTTGTCGGAGAAGACGTTGGAAGTCAAATAGATGATTTCTGGGGCATTGACAGTGAAGGAGAATTGCTTGGGGCGTTCAAACGTATGAAGCGTACGTCGCTGTTTCATTAGACTCCCCATTTTCCAACATATACACATGAATTTGAATAGAGCACTGACGACGACCAGACCCTGGAATATGGTATATGGGCGGGGGAGCACCATGGGCAAGATTTGGGTCTCGATTCTTAGCACTACAGATTAAAGCAGACTTAGAAGGCTTCCCGCTACCATTATACACGTCAAAATAGGCGAGATGGATCACTTCGAGTATTCGGGGGACAATTTTCAAGACTAGTTTCCATCTGAACTGGTGTGTGTGCTAGTGGATTTGATGCACGTATTGAAATTATGTCCATTTTTAATTGCTTTATGTTATCGATATAAATATATAGATGCATATTTGTATTTCACAGCTCTACTAAGGATCTCGATTTATTTGCACCAAACTTCAAAAATGTTATACAGAAGACACTTTGAAACTTAAAGTGGAGCTTGAAAGCTCATAAAGTATGTAAAGACGAAAGTGCCTCTCAAAAATCTCTGCTAAAGAGCCTGACAGACGTGTTACAAGGGTCAGTCAGATGCTGTCGAATTGGATTTTAATTTTTATTTAATAGATGCGTGGAGTAAGCTTTATTAGATATTGTGTTATTTGTGGACGTCTACTACTCTGAGTTTGAACCTATTAACCTTCACCAAATTTGAAACCATCCACGGAGTGAAGACCATTATTTAATTCCTGTATGACTAATTGTGCGCCAATTGAGTCTTTGCATCATCCAATATTTTCTTTCATGAAAGAAAATACCCCCAAAGCAAGGTTGGCCAGAGTTCACGTGGTTCACATGAGTAACTCATAATGTAAACAAGCCTAGTCATTACATCTCAACTCATCAAGGTGAAATCTACTGCGAATGCCAAATGTTATCAAGGAGTCGCGTCGAGCTCATTTCCCATAATACTAGATAAATTGTTGCTTTAAGTTTGTCTTTGAAATTGAGCTCTAAAACTATTTCATGGAACCTCAGAACTAGGAGCCTGTCAACAATTTGATGGAGGAAGGGTCGAAATATCAATAACAAAACTTTCAGAGCTTTCCTTTATAGCTAATCCAATTTCCGTAATTTGGTCTACAATATCCTGAGGTAATGGACCTCTCCTCAGATCATTGACATTTTTCCTGATCTGCTCCACTCTAGAGGCACCCAAGATGATCCCATCCTCTTCACCGAGAAGAGAATGAAAGCAAAGCCAACGCAGTGCTACCTCGGTAGACGACAATCCAAGTGGCTCAATAGACTTTTTAAGTTGGCGAATAGCATCATGGAGTGTCGGTTTATCGTATAATTTCTTATAGTGCTGACCATGGGCGGCCTCGAACCGTGTACCCTCAGCATTGCCCGAAGTAAGTTTGCCGGTCAAAAAGCCACCTCCCAAAGGAGAATAGGCAATAAAAGTCATTTTATGCTTTCGAAGAAGTGGGATCAGTGTATCCTCGTGCTCGCGGCAAATTAAATTGTATTGACCCTGGAACACGGACGGTTTGACGTAACCCTTTGATTCGCATACATTGATAAGTTTCTCGAGAAGACTGGGAGGAAAATTACAAACACCAATCTGTGAAATCAATTAGTGCACTGGAACAGACGTATAATAATTCATAATTTACCCTCTGACAAAATCCTTTCTGATACTGCTCATTTAATGCCTCTGCCTGTTCCTCTAAACTCGTGACGGAATCGACCATATGGGCATAGAGAATCGCAACCTTCTTCACTCCAAGAGCATTTAGACTGGTTGCAATACTCGTCCGCACCTTTTCCTTGCTCAGAGAACCATTGGTGTTGTTTCCTGCAAACAGAACTTTGGTTGCAATCGCAAATCCCTTTGATGCTGCCTTGACCTCGCCAAGCATTCGCTCAGATCCACCTACATTGTCATGTGGATAACGAGCAGCTGTATCTAAATGCGTGATACCGAGGTCGTGCGCGACATCTAGGATATCTGATACGGCTTCTGGGGATTGAAATTGTGGCGTGTTACTAGATGCAAAGATTGCGGTTCCGAAATATAGAACGGGATGCTGTTTTGTCATATTGAATATTTGATATATCATGTGATTTTCCTGGAAACAAAAGGTAAATCGGCTGCAAAAGAGTTCAGGGTCTTATGAATCAAACAAAGAACAAAAAGGAGTAGCTTACGGGACGTGTCCCCGTCCGTCGTCCCCAGCTTCTCTCGGAAAGCCTTAGGGGGCTGCCTTGATTGCGGGGGATGGAACATGCGGGGTAGCCTTGCCCGAGTGGTCGTAGGGCCGAGCCAGCGGCGGGTCAGGGCCGAGAGGGGATCAAAACCCCACTCGGAAAAATAACCAGTAGAAGAATGAATGAAAAGGGAGAACTGCGAGCCGTGATCCGATCAGTTTTATTAATTGAATATTCGGGAGCGGCAGCGGGGAAAGCGTCAACGCCCAGAAAGGAATACACTAATGGAATTGTTCTCCGAAATATCCACCAAGCCGCTCATAATCATCTTCCTTGGCCAGAATGAGCTGCCTAATCGAAGACAGATCTGATAAGCTTGAAATTGTAAATCGAGCAGTCTGCACAAAATCTTACACGTGAATTTGGCCTCTCCTGTATGACTCCAGTTCTGTTTTGTTAACAAATGGAGCTCGGAGACCACGAAAAAGTTCATATTATGGCCAGAAGGGAAATAACACAAGTTTTCGCGCCACCTTCGTATACTATACGCAGTAGGTTTATATTTGAGTAGCCCACAGGCAAGCTATCCAATTCTAAGTTCTTATTTATTATTAGTTCCTGCTGTCAAAACTCTTTTTGGTCGCATTTTAATCTATCTGCCACAAAGCCAGATGACGAACGATTATAGTCTACTAACTTATCATCAATTCATGTAATCTAAACTTAAGGTTTTAGCTGTCTTTTACATATCAGAAGACTTATTGTTAATGGGATGACAATCAACCTGCTGTGTGGAATAATTACGCCGTCACAACTGTGTCAATTACGTGCCGTGGAGATTATACTAGTGGTGAATCTATGAATGTACATGCAAGAACAAGGCTAGATCAATGCTGGCACTGGAGAGTCTCCCTTTGTTTACAAATCTAGGTCTATCTATTAGTATTTTGTAGGACATTTTTATTCTCCAAGAGAGATAACCAGAGCTGTGCTTGAGATTTTCTCCGTTCAATCGAACATAGTTAGGCTCCAGAGTCGTTCACGTGCCTGTCTTAGACCGAAGCTTGTGGAAGATCTGCAGAGCTTTCCCCGTGACGCCACACATGGGCCATATTTTAGAAGCACACAAGATATCTGAAGCTTCCTGTATAAGCCGCGAAGCTCCATCCGTGCCTAGAATACTACCTACACCTGCCAGATAAGGACGCGTACCTGCGCCAGTCTGCACCCAGGACAGTTCAGCTTCTCTACCTAGACGTTGGTCAAGACGGATCGTCTGTATCGATGCCTGACCAACTCGATTACCGGTATTCATATCTGTAATCGATTCTGCAATTTCGCCATAGATCCAGAGACTGATTGAAGCAAACATGATGGCTCTACCTTCGTAATATCCGTGCATGTTTGAGTTCCGAATGTCGCCGAACACTCGGCCTGCGTGAAATGCGACCTGACGAGCCTCATTGCTTCGTTCACGAACCCAGATTCTCAGGCGATTGTGGCAATGAAAAATATCAACGCTGGTGACACGGTATCCGCAAAAGCAAAAGAGCTCGCCAAGTGTTATTCCGAGAAGAATGCCGATAGTATGATAGTGATGAAGAATCGTAGACTTCAAAGATGATATTCTCGAGTTCGACATATCGTCAAAGTCCCAGCACAAGATATGCAGATACTCCATGGCCTTACGAGTGCCTGGGAACGTCTCAGGCAGTGGTTCGGACTCTGTACCTAAGTGAAAAGTTCCTGGAACAGAGCTAGGTGTAGAGTCAAAACCCTCTTGAGCACTGCGCCGACATTGCACGGCGCTCCTAAAGACCCCCATGACCAATAGCAGAATAGAAAAATCACCAAGTCCCTCCCTCCGAGTTTTGGTTCTGTATAGGTAGTTCAACTCCTGACGAATACTGAGCGGTGAGTATTGGCCTACGCAATTTCGCATTAGATATTGACGAAGCTCGTGTAAATGACGGAGACTCTAATCATGACTTCTACTCACTTTGATTTTTCGAGAGCTCCATCCACGCAGATGCCGTCGGTGCACGCCAAAGACTTTCGATACAAGGCATACGGACCCGAATTAAATCAGTAGGAAGGATCGATGGTAAGTCAAAGAACAGTTCGTATTGGCTATCAACAAGCTAGAATTTGTAGAGTGCTTAGCATGCATGGACGGCCACAAAATAAAGGTTCTCCCCGTTTAATATTTGATGGTAGAATCTTATTTAAGATTTCGTTTGACTCACCCATAAACTGTATACTAATCGACGCATGCTTTCTTTACGTGCCCAGAATTTCCAAACTTCAATGGGAGACTGTTGCAATTCGGGATGCAGTGGACTCTCTGATTCGCTGAAGCAGTTTATCTTCCTGGATAGCGAAGTAAGAAGGCTACGCATATATTGAGCGGATTCTGCATGTCGTATATCGTTTGAAAATGCCATGCCAATTTGACAAAGCAGACCAGCTTGGACTAGCCAGGGTTCAAAGGTTGAAGCGTAATCTCTCTCCATCTGATCATCTCGTGAGGCTTTGTAACTTTCAAATGCGCAAGCAGGGGCTGGAGGAAATAGCAACTAAGCTTACTGTGCCATAAAAGATTCGACGAACGAATTCCACTTGAAGATAGGCGCTTTCTACTGCAGCTCCAATCTTTGAGAAACGACATCCAGTTGCGATGACTGCGGCGATTAGGACCCATGACTCATTTTTGGGGTCGAAAGTCGGCTGGTGGAGAATTGGAAACAGCGAGTTGAACTCTTCGAAGAATAATTCCATAAAGGCATTGCAAGCGGCTAGCGACGGAAACTTACCAGTTGCAAATTGTGGGTACAAGCCATTTACATTGTTCACCTTTTCAAACTCAACTACGATTCTGTCGTAGACCTGTTTTGGTAGGGGTGGCACGAGAGCCAAGATCTCCGGCTCCCATTTCTTGTCGCCCGCCTCGGTGGCCAGTTCTGGGGAGAAAGATCCTATGTGTGACGGATACTGTTCGTTCTTTGAGCGGGCATTAGAATATAAAGAGGTTCGACCTAGAGCCGTAGCAGAATCGCGCTCCGCCGGACTACGGAGATAGCTTCGTGTAGCCCACGTTTTACGCAAGTAATCGTCAAAGCGAAGATCTTGTCCCTCTTGCGGCTCTGGACTGGATCTTGCATCCAGAAAGCTAGGGATGGGTGCGGCAGAATCCGGCAAACTCTGATCAAGGTCGAGTTCGGAGAGTGACATCTCTGTTGATAGAACCTGCTCTTGCTCCTGCTCTGGAGGTACCAGAAGCTGAAAGTCAGTGTATGGGCCCTGGTAGAGGGGACCTAAATATTGCGCGTCGTCCCAGAAAACCACATCTTGCGCAGGTATGCTGAAGGGATAGGAGTTGGGGTATTGCTGCCTCTGAACACCATTCTGGTCCTCAAAGCCATCGAAATTTCCGCTCTCAGGTTGTGATGCGGCAGAGAGTGACGGTGTAGGTAGGAGGCCTGAACTGGTTGGTATACTCAATTGTCCCAAAGCACTTGTGTTGGCAATAAATTCGCCTCGCGCCCCAGCTGTAGTAGACGCCGAGAGATGGAGGGGGCTCATATTGCCAGTATTCTGTTCATTGGACCTAGAAGTCTGTAACTCGGTTTCCGTCTGGCTGCAAGACATGACATCAAAGTCTGGCCCCATACTTTGTGGCCGGAGTTCGCGGATTTGCTGGGCATTTGCTTGCTACCAATCATTTAGATTAAGAGATCCTCCACCATTTGGGTGATATTTTCCTCACCTTGGAGTTCCGTGATGGTGTATACCAACAATTGTAGTTTTTGGTTGAACAGCGATTGCAAGGATAATTACCATCGCAGCGCAGCTTCGATTGGGAACATTTCCGGCACGCACGCTTCACTCTCTCTGGTGGTCCTGTCGCGGGCAGGTTCTCGTGGTCCTTCGCGTGGACGCTTATATGGCGCTGCAACGTATCTCTGAATTTGATGTCCCATCAGTAGCTGTTTTCGTGGGTTGAACGATGAATCAGGACTTCCCACCTTCGCGAGAACGTGAGGTCACACTTGGGGCATGCGAACGGTCGCTGCCCAAGATGGCGCAGTCTGTGTCGAGAGAGATGCTCAGAACGTTGGAACTCGGCACCACAAGACTCACATGTATGATCGGGCATGTTGGCGATGCAGCCGGCTTGTTGACACAACTGCGAGAGGGCAACGACAATGCGACGAGAGGGATGCTGGATGGGAAGAGCCGCAGGTGCGCGTGCAGCCCCTCTTATTCCTCAGACATGGTTTAGACCTATTAGTTATCTAGTTTCTGATCCATTTTCTGCGAGTGGGTAGTGGAGGTATCGCAGGTGGCGTAGGGGGTTAGAAGACGGACTTCCTGTTACCGTGGGGTTGAAGCGGGGAATCTGTCAGCGAACCAGATTAAGTGTAGCGCGGCACTAAGAACCTGGGGGATGGTGGAGCCGTGGGGATAAAGTAGCGTGCGGAGAGATATCATTTTCCCCGCCTCGCACCCACGTGTCTGGGGCAGCTCAGACATCCGGGTCGTCAGATCTCATTAACCCGCACACGGGTAGCGAGAGCGAGAAATGTCACCTTTGAGGCGCGAGCCGACCAGTGTCGTAAGGGAAGGAAGGTACTGCAAGCTTTTATATGTCACGGTGCGAGCAATGATGGACGAATCAATTTGTACAACAGAAAGACGAGTGCGTGACTATCGAGCTATATTCAGATTGCTGAGTCCTCTCTCTAATCGTGGAGGTCATGCCCTTGTCTCTGCCCCGCTGTTCTCCTGCCAGGAGATCCGAATTAGGGACTTCAGTCAATATAACACAAGGAGCGATTTCATCTCCAAGATATGATGGAGCCCCTCGTATAGTATACAAAGGAGACAGCTACGCTCTAGACAATGGGCAAAACCACGTAATTTTCAAAGTTAGGGCCAAGATGGATGTTGTTCTGTCCCCCAAGCTTTTGTTCATTTCTTATCCAGCAGAAGTCAGCATGGGGTTCTTGGGCGGTGGAGGAGCACTTACCGATCATCTGGGTTGTCGCATCCGAACCACGCACATCCCTCTGGGTCCTTTGCTTTTACTTCGAAGATAACACGTTCTCCTTTCTCAACGACCAAGTTCGTAGGCCACAACTCGAACTGCAGATCATAAACTTCGCCATTTTGCACACTTTTCTTATCACCTCTCTTGTGGCTGAGTACTGGGAATGGAAGCGCTCCTTCCTCTAGCTCACGATATGGTTTTGGATCGATTGTGCGATGCGATGCTCGAATCCAGCCGAAAGTGACCGGACTAGGCTCGCCCGTGCTTGCTGTGAATAATACCTCCTTTCCAGCTGTGTCCAGCTTGCGCAAGGCAACGAACACGTCAATATCCGCAGCAGCCTCGCCTTTGTGGCCTGACAGGCTTATGGCAAGGCGGGCGGATGGGTGACCGCAAATTTCGTATTCTTCTGTCGCTGGGGCGGTCTCAAATTTAAATCCTTCCCCACTAGAAACTCTCCATTAGTCTAAAGTACGCGGAAAACACAGGTGTTCCAAAAACTTACTCGCGGCCAGCTTTGTAAGAAAGTTTTCCTTCCGATGGAGTTTTGTTTGGTGAAATAGTCTTGTCAGTCTGCAAGAAGAATTTCTCATACTTGGTACGTGCAGGTGGCCATTCAGTCTCATCACGCCATTCGAAGATCTTTGATTCGTCAAGAGTCCCCATAGGAGCTGTACCCCTACGCACAGTAAATCGAACAGGCGGAACTTTACTTGTTTTCCAGCCATCGTAATCATTACCCTTGAGAAAGCAATCGAAGAAGGATACCATTTGCTCGACGTATCCCTTGAAATAATATGGTAGGTCATGACGTCCAGTATGAATTCGAAGAAATTTGTATTTGGACCCTGCACGCAAGTAGGTGACTACATTTCCACGAAGGTGGAGATTGATACCGCCCTAATGCATTGTAAGTGAAATAGCCCTCAGTTCCGGAATTTTCGATGAGCGCATACCCAGTTACCAGCGCTGAGAAGAGGGACTTCGATATTGGAATAGTCTTCCTTCGTCATGCGGTCTGACCAGAAAGGATCATCGATGAATTCATTATTCGCATCAGCAATGACGTCTGGGGTGTATTCTCGGTTCTCTTTGAGTTGTTCTTCGGTCAATTCACCTTCTGGAGATGTTGGACCCCAATTTGCCTTCGCCCTGTCTCGACTACCATACTGTATGGGTTTAACCTGCTTGTTGAACCATCGTTCCCATAACTAATATGCTGTCAGAATTGAAAGACTTGCTGCAAGATATCTATACATACCGCGGAAGTTGAAATACCACCGTGTCTGGCACCCTCACGATAGAAATCGCAACAAGCTTCCCAAGGACAGATGGCAGCGAGACCACGGGGTTGACGTGCAGCCGTTGGCCACTGCGTAGAAAGTAGACACGTTAGGACCTGTTCCATAAAAGGACTGCAGCCACAAGTACCTACCTGATTGACACCAAGATAAGATATTCCCGTCAAGCCAACTTTCCCCGTAGACCATGGCTGATCTGCAGCCCATGTGATCATTTGGCAATAATCTCACGACATGTGTTAGTGCAATTGCACAATATTTACACAACATGCAAAAGAACACACCTTCAAACTGCTGATTAAAAAAGAACTTGAATTCCCCTGGCGTTTGACTGGTACCACGAAGATCCCAATAGACTAACACATACCCCAGGGGACACCAGAATGCTGGTGAAGCAGCTTCGAACCTCAAGTAACTGCAAGCGTGGTACTCTGGAACGTCTTTACCTGACCAAGAATAGTGGTCGTTGGCTCGGTAATCTCTGTAGCAGAAAATGTGTCAGCCTTGACAATACTCGAAGCTTGTGTGTCAATTGCCTTACACGTCTTTGCCGTACGGCGAGCATCCCATTAGAACCGGCCATGTCGGACCCCCTGTACGTGGCAGAAACACATTCAGACGAATCCGACCACCATCTTTCATCTCAACCTCCTCGTTGATATATGCAATGAAGCGGCTGTCAGTGTCATCTACGGTTCGTATGGAGCCAAGCGGCTTTAGTTGCGGAATGAAAACCATTTTGCAAGGTCTTGTATTATAGTTGTCTTGAGTTATAGTTGGTGGGTTGGCAGTATCTTACAATCTTTTCTTCGAAACAAGTATTATCCAAGAAGACATAGTTCAATTATGTAATATATAGTAGTTGAGACTATGAAATAGCGCAGTACGGTGATGCTGCGGAGCCGAGTCCGCCTAAGAAACCGATTCTCAGTGGATAGCAGGAAGCAAGGCATGAGATTCACTAGCTCCAGCTTAGACATATAGAGCAACGGCGGAAGTAGCTTCCACCTTCCCCTTCGAGGGTATCGGTGCTTCGGTCTTCAGAGCCTCCCGAAGTCGAGGTTTAATGAGGTGTCTTTCTCCAGCCGCCATAAGGTCCGGGTCGCTACTCGCTAGTCATCCGCAAAGATCGGCACCCGAAATCACGCTAAGAATCTAATAACAGGGGGTTCTAGGTTCCAAAGGTAGGTGCAGCACCTTGTGTGATATCGCAGAAGAAGCCCAGGTTGTCCACCCTGTAGCCTTACCCCGCACAGGTTATCATGGATATAGTGCACGGTAGTGTGCTTAGCATAGGTGTGTTTGGGTCGGTCGGTCATAGGCGCCATCAAACTCGGTACGAGTATGCATTACAGAGCCACGTGAGGGTTTTCCGTGCACATGTGTGATTCACCAGTCGATTCAACATTAAAACATAAGAGCCGTGGGAAAAGGCGATTCTTGCAGGTCCGTTGCATTTCCATCACCTGACACACGCTGACACCACAGAATACACACCCAATATCTATGTTCATGAGCAAGGGGTTTTTCCACTGCGCCGAAAGCTATTTTGTATGAAGGCTCTATAGAAATCAAATGCTAGATAGTGAGAACGCTCTGGCTTCATCTTAGGGAGTTTATTCTCCTCAAACTTGAGTTTGTTTTACGATGCGTGGCACAGCTTACCCCATTCTCACTCAAGCTCTGCTGTGGTCAATACTTCCATTCTAGATGTAATCGTGATACAAGCTTTAACTCTAAGATTACGCGAATGAACTCAAGATCGCATATAACCCCGTAGACTTAGATCCTAACAATACAATATTGATTACAAACGGAATGCCATTTATGAGGCTGCTACACGCGGAGCAACTATGTTGAAAAGAACATTATGGTGCGCAGCATGCAAAATATGATTTAGGATTTTTCAATTGTATGAATAACGAATATGCGATGACTTAGTCGCATGATTGTATCTGTTCAATAATCCGGTTGGATCAGTATCTTTACATGGGCATCTGTATTGTGGATTAATTCCAAAAACGCTCCATCGATAGCCTTACTCAACGGTACAACAGATGTAATCATCTCTTCCACAGCTGGAACCTTTCCCTCCTCCAAAGCTTTAATTACTCCAATCCAATCTTCATCAGTGCAACGAATGCCCGTAAGCAGCTTCTTTTCGTGAAATACAAGATCATTGAGATTCAATTGAAGCGGCTTCCCATGTATAGCTACGTTGAAAATCGTGCCCCCGGTTTTAGTGGCTAGGATCGCCAGATCGAGTGTTGATTGGTGCCCAAATGCCATGAATGCCACGTCAACTCCTTCGCCATATGTCAATTTATCAACAGCTATTCTTACTGGATCCGACTGCTTATCTCCATCTGTTTGTGGAATTGCCTCGAGAGGATTAACCACTAAGTCTGCTCCGAATTTCTCTGCCTGGCGAGCTCGCGATTGGCTTATTTCGCTAACGATAATTGTTTTCACGCCCCAGACACGGAGGAGGAGCAAGATACCATGTCCGATGGGCCCAGCACCAAGCACGAGGGCAGATTGACCAGCTTTGATTCTGGATATTCGAATTGCATGCCATGATATCGTCAAGGGCTCAATAAGTGCTCCGACTTTCAATGAAATAGAGTCAGGAAGAGGGATGCATGTACTGGCTTTGATGATAGCTTCGCCCGCCAAACCTCCGCCAGGACAACTGAGCCCGTAGACTGTACAACGTTCGCAAGCATTATACACCATTACGGCACGCGGAGCACGGTGGTATTCCATAATGGCGGTCATGTATGATTGGATTGACAATAACTCTCTGGCCAACAACAACATTGGTCACATTCGAGCCAATTTCTACAATCGTTCCTGAAAACTCGTGGCCCATAGTAACAGGCAACTTGAGTCCTGTATGAGCATTCTGTCCACCAGCCACAGGACAGAAGATTGGACTATCTTGGTATTCATGAATATCGGAGCCGCAGATGCCGCAGTAGGCCACCTTACACCGCACTTCATTTGGACCGCATAATCTAGAAAGCGCAAAAGTCTGATCAGTCAATGAAGTTTATTATATCAGATGAAGAATTGTATGTTTCTTCCTACCGATTCTTGCAATGAATAGGTATATAAGGCATATTACTAACTCTGCTGGCACTGCATCAATACGAAGATCCCCCGGGCCATGATATCGTAGGGCTTGGATCAACACTGGCGGGCTGCCACCCTCAGCGGCCTTTTCCGCCTTCGTTATTAATGCGACTGCTGCTGTGGACATCTTCTATTTATTTGGCCGTTGAGTGCCTTTGTCTAGTGTGGTATTGTATCGTTATATCCTTTAACACATTTATGTCTTGAGGTTGTTTATAGTTTCGATATCAAAAAGTTGGAAGTAGAGGGTTTGAGAAAGTAAGGGCGACAGGGCGTCCCAAAATCCAGATTCACTTGAGGTTTCCTTGTATGTGCTTGAGGTTGGATTCCCCCGTTCGGCCCCGCTCCCCGTATTTCCCCTCCTCCGCTACTTACCCCTGAGCCTAGCAAGAATGCCCCTAATACCCCGCCTATACCTGCGCAAAAACTTACATGCAAAAAATTTCATTCGGATATCTGAAAGTGTCTTGCATGGTAAGTTACCAATACCTCTTGTCCGAGTGTGATGTTCGTTGTGTGCGAGGCACTACACACAAATGCCACGCCGAGCCGAACTGATCTGTCGGAGTCGAGTCGGCTTCATAAATTTGACTGAAAGATGACATCTCGTTGAGAGAGGCATAACAGAACGCTATCTCAAAAACTCGCAGTTATTTGCATGATTGGTAGTGCTCATTATTCCACATCCAAAACTTCTATGAACTGCAAAAGGCTAAATACTTATCCTTATCCAAACAGGACACGATGGAGGACGCTACCATAGTGAAATCTACGGTACCAACCGAGCAAATTAATTGCCGTTACGGGAGCGAATCAAGGCATAGGTCTCGCTATTGTGGAGGTCTGCCTCGCCAATTCCGCGCTGGCTGTCTACGCATTGGACATTGATGAACCCAGTGAAGAACTTCAAACAGTTCAGCAAGCTCATGCGAACTGTTTATATATAAAATGCGACATTACTTTGGAAAACGATGTTACAGTTGTCATTGATGATATTATCAAAAAGTCTGGCCGGATTGACGGTTTCGTAGCTAATGCTGGAATAGTTAAGCGACAGCCAGCACTGGAATTTGACAAAGATATGCTACAAAGGCTGTTTCAGGTGAATATGTTCGGATCATATTTTTGTGCAACAGCTGTGGCGAAGCGATTCATCGAGCTTGATATCAGGGGATCGATTGTATTCACATCTTCCATGGCCTCATATGGACCAAATCGCTCCTGTGGAGGTCTTGCATATGGAGCAAGTAAGGCTGCTTTGAAGGTGATGATCAAGAGTATGGCCATGGAATGGGCAAAATATGGCATCCGAGTCAATAGTGTCAGTCCAGGCTTTGTTAGAACAATCTTGACTGAGCACTTTGTAAATTCTCCTGCTTGGAACTTGAGAATGAAATACTACGGGGGCATGCCTCGAATGGCTGAGCCTAAAGAATTGGCAGGTGCCTTTGTCTATCTTCTCAGCGATACTGCTACCTACACGACAGGAATTGATATACCAATTGCTGGTACTGTTGGAGACTGGTCACAGCCTTAGCGATCAATGTTTATTAATATTATCGATAACTTATATGGTTATGTCTTTTAATTTGATTTTTTGCCACATCGATTAGTCTAAACTCGTGTAATTTGCCTATGCTGCAAACTCTAGAGCAACAAAGTACGATCGGCGATAAATGCCTGATATTGGTTATAACGGTATCAGGAAGTGGCGAATAGCTCTTAGATACAATAATACGAATAGAACAGTTTTTATATCACCATATACGCCATGGGCGAACTTCATGTAGAATAACTGCGATCTGAGTCCTTGTATTTCCAAAATAGATCATACTGACCGCCGACATTAGCGTTGTGTTAATAGCAAAGTTCAATTTTCGAGTTGCTTTATAGTATAAGCAGTTCTCGTAAGAAATATAAAAACATGGTGTAATAGCCAAGCTCTCTGCATATCGTTGTATTTACACCTGCAATATGCAGTCACTGTATATACGGTCATTCTTTTCTTTAACCAAACTTTAGGCAGATTGTACTTTGTGTCTTCGAATTAGGTGAATTTTAAGAATATTAACTTTCTTGCAGTTATATTATGAAGATATTGTTTATTAGAGGAATGTAGATATTACTTTACTCGGTAGCAGTCGAAATTTTATCCAAGAAAAACTATGACTGAATGTTTGTTTTGATTCGACAACTCGTGGTAGAGGCAAAAGGTCTGAAAAGTCTGCACACAACGGTCTTATTATAAAAATCTATCTTTATCCTAAATTCAGGGGCAGCATCTCTAATAGCAATCGCTTGACTTATTCGTTCAAGAAATCATTATCCCTGTTTCTCAAAGATAGAGTTTCAAACTGCGCGATGCAAGATTAAATTAGTAGACTATTGAAAATCCGAGATGAATGCTTGTGAATTTCTCGATTTCACGACGTTATTGCAAGCTGAGATCAATTATGGGTAGTGACAGATTTGGTTTAACACTCAAAATATATGAAGCCAAACTGTATAGCTTCGAATGCAAAGCAACATCTAGCAACCAGTTCAGATGGTTCTTCGTTAGCGCGACGTCTAACGCTTAGTGCTCTCATCTTCAACAGTTTCAATATGTTGTGAGCTTTGCATTTCCAATTTAGCATTATCAGGTACCTCTTTGTGCTTGACGCCAAATACTGTCTCGCCAGTCATGTAATGAGTGACCTCTCGGAGAAATAGAGTACCTATTAGACTGACAACACCAAATGGGATACTGGCGAGGAAGACAAGCCTCCACAACCAAGAATTAGTTAAATGTACGATTCAGCTTATGGCTTAAGATATTACCTGTAGGAGTCTGATATCACCAATTTGTAGGCGTCCACAACTGCTTTTACGACATTCGTGTTCCCATTCGCTGCTATGAGAATTTCGGGTTTCGATTTTGTCAGAACTGCTGCTAAGAGTGCCGCTAGCTGACTTTGAGGAACACCAGCTGCCAGTGCAGCTGCGTTAATACGTGGTCCAAAGTCAGTCCGCTGTTTGGAACTCAAAATAGCGTTGAAGACGGCTACACCAACCGCACCACCTAAAGGACGGGCCGTATTCAAGATACCTAAGCTAACTCCAAGTCGTGACTGTGGAACACAATACGGAAGAGCCGAGAATGATAACGATGTCAAACCCCCTATAGCAGTACCAGTAATCACCGATATGCCTAGTGGTATGCTAACATTCTGGCTCGGTTTTAGGACGGCGACTGATAAGATATTAGTCTAGACTCGAGTATCTGTTTTGAAGACTTACATAAAGGTGGGCCGATCATAAGCAGGAAGGCATAAAACACGTAGGCCCACTTGTATCGCCCTGTTTTCTGGAACATAAAACCAGAAATTCCCGCAGCTACTGCCACAACTCCAAACATTGGTGTGCGATATACCCCAAGTAGCATTGGATCGGTTGTCCAAAAGCTGAGAATCATCTGAGGAAGATCTTTGTCATATCATCAGCTGTAAACACGTTCTTGCAGGAACATGGCCAACTTACACACGTTACTAGTGACAAGGAAAAAGCCCTCAACAAATGTTTGGCCGACAATGATCACAAAATTACGATCTCTGAAAACAGTCTTGTCCATAAGAGGGACTTTTGGCACGAAGTATTCATAGGCGGGAAAGCCAATAAGAAGTATTACTAAACCGAGGATAAGAGGAACAAGAGCGATAGTCGAGTGCCAGCCATAACGAGCATCTCCCCCTGACGTCAAGCCAATAAGGAATACGGCAATACCACCTGCAAAAAAGAAGAGACCAAAGTAGTCGAAATTCTTGAGGACATCGGTCCTGCTCAAGCCAAGTGCTTTGACGCGGGAAGTTGGGTTATACGTGAAAAATAGAATAACAAACGTTATGCCCCATAAGATTGCGTCGATATAATAGACCCACCTCCAGTTCCCAAGTTTAGCCTTCACCATGGCGCCCACGTAAATAGGACCAATGGCTTGTGCAACAGCACCGGCAGTGTGTTGTAGAGTCACCCAGAATGGGCGGGTAAAAGCAGGGACTATTTCTCCGACTGTCGCTGTGCAGATCAATGATAGACCTATTGCGCAGCCGGTTATGGCCTAGAGAGATAAGTTTCAGTCTTGACGATTATGACCCGTGAAGGCTTCTTGAAGTGAGTCCTAACCTGACCAATTATGATAATCTTTGTGGTTGAAGCAGATCCTGAAACCACAGCACCAACCAATCCAAGTGCACTTCCAGCTAACAGGGCATAACGGCGACCGTAGACGTCTGTAAGGCCGGCGAGCGTTGCCGCAGAAGCAGCGAAACAGGCAGAAGACGCTGTCGAAATCCACGATGCGAGCTCCGGACGCCCCAAATCGGCAACCATGAAAGAAATTTGTGTCGGAGGGACAGTAAAAGCCATAGTAATGGATATGAAACATAGTATCAACGCCAGGCACGCAATGGTAGTGACCGTATCTGTTGACTTGATCACGTTTCTAATTGTCAACTCTGGCGTGGTTTCGGTGTGAGTGAGCTCACGGAGGACTTTGTGTCCCAAGTGAGCTTCTTGAGCATCGAGGTAATTGATAGCATCGTCATCGGATGGATGTGTAGAAACGTTTGCCATCTGGTCTTTTCTGTTGAGTACTGCGCAAATAGGGTAATTCTCCGGTTTATGCAGTCTTTACCGTTAATTTTGTGGGGAAATCTGGGGTGGGACCTCTACTTCTTTATATTTAGGTTTAATAGAAGATGTGGCCTGGCGCCCATAAGGCCGATGCATGGCCATACTGGCATACCAATTCCAAAGTCTTTGTCTAGACCAAAACTATCCGAGTGGCTTGGTTCGAATGACCTCGCGATTTGGCCGAACCGATGCCTCTCTGATTGGGTCGCTGCCCGACGAGCTATTAGCGGGAGATGTCTCTGGGTATTTGGCCGATGCTTTCTGCACATCCAAGCATCCTTCATGGCACTTAGGGTTAGGGTTAGGGTTAGGGTTAGGGTTAGGGTTAGGGTTAGGGTTAGGGTTAGGGTTAGGGGTTAGGGTTAGGGTTAGGGTTAGGGTTAGGGTT
>JALRME010000074.1:0-72838 GCA_026120035.1 Coleophoma eucalyptorum | reverse complement strand
CTAACCCTAACCCTAACCCTAACCCTAACCCTAACCCTAACCCTAACCCTAACCCTAACCCTAACCCTAACCCTAACCCTAACCCTAACCCTAACCCTATCTCTTGGACTTCCCATTCTTCTTGGCCTAAAATAACCTCTGGATCTAGGGTAGGCTTTTCTTGACCTAGTAGAGGGTTATTTGGGTACTTAGAAAGTACGTCTAAGGAGAACATATCGTAGATCCTAGATCTAGCTGGTAATTCCAATCTATAGGTATAGCTAACTTTTTCTAATATTCGGTAAGGTCCCTTCTATTGGTCGGATAGCTTTCGGCTAGGTTTCGGGTTCTTTAGATTTTTGGCTGAAAGATATACTAAATCGTTCACCTAAAGATCAACTACTCGTCTATATCGATTTACGGAGTCTACCATTCGGTTCTGAGCTACCTATATATTCTCTTGTACTTGTTTCTATCTATTATGCATTCGAGAGGCTATCTGAACTACTCTTTCGTAATTAAGCTTTTCTAGAGCATTGGTTGGTTTGGGCGTATCCCAATCCCAACTTGTTCTTGGATCCAGTCCGAACTTGAGCCGATACGGAGCTATACCTATAGATGAATAAGGTAGAGTCATTTGGGCTCTATCTATCATAGGTATTAATTCACTCTAGTTATCCTGATAGTAATTCACGAAAGGCCTAAGTCTCTGATCGATATATCGATTCATAATCTCAGTTTGCCTATTAGTTTGCTTATGGTAGGCTATAGAGAGCTTGATCTTGGTTCTAATGATCCTATAGAACTCTCTCTAGAAGGAGGATACAAATTGAGGTCCTCTATCGGATACAATACTTTCCGGGGTGTGTCCGAATCTATAGATCCATTTTATGAATAGCTCTACTATACCCTGTGCGTCAATGGTTTTATAGCAAAGTATAGTTACTGAATCCTTTCCGAGTCGATCTATGAACACTAGAATGGAGTCGAATCCATGCTTGTCAGGTGGGAATTCTTTGAAATCCATGTATAGGTATTGTATAGGGTAATCAGGTATAGGTAATGGGTGTAGTATACCTTACTGTTTGCTAGTATTAACATACGCAGCCTTGTATTCCTTACAATTGCTTATATACCGTTTATAGTCCGAACTCATTCCGACCTAGTAATACTTCGGTACTAGTAATTAGTAGGTTTTCATACTACCTGGATGTGCACTAGAAATTTGTCCATAAGCTTCTTGTATAAGCCTAGTGTACAACTAGGTGTTCCGAATCACATATAGCCTCCCTTGGTATAATAACAAGTTATCCTAGATAGTATATCTACTTAGTAACCTATCTCGTAGGTCGTAAAAGGATTTACGATTCGTTTCCCGTAATTCCTAGACAAGTTCCTCGGAATTAAGTAGTATATCCCGATTCTGATCCGAATTGGCTCTAATACTAGCTATAGTAGTAATAAAAGTATTAGTTAGCTCGGTAACAATCCTTTCATCTAGTCGGTTTGTTCTTAGAAGAACCCTCGAACGACTATTATACTTAATGATATCGTAAGCCTAAACATCTTACTCTCTTCGACTTAGGATATCAGCCTTTTGGTTGTTCTTGGCTAAGGTATATATGATCATAAAATTAAAGTCAGATAAGAATTCTATCTATCTAACCTATTTGGTAGTTAGGACTTTAGTAGTCATAAAGTATTCTAAAGATCGATAATCCGAATACACTCCGACTCGGCTTTGAACTAACATAAGCTCGGGTCGCTACTTCTTAAAGGATTCCACGATAGTAAATAGTTCTTTATCATAGATTTCCTAATTGACTTCGGATCCAACTAGTACATAAGAGGTAAATCCTATAGGGTACTAGTTCTTATCTATATATTCTTAAGAAAGTACTCCTACAATCACACCATCTAAGGCATCTGTTTCTAGCTTCGTAGGGAGTTCGGGATCGAAGTGGTAGGTTCCTTACACCGTAAGCAACTAGTGCTAGAGTTCTTTAAAAGCATTATCACATTCTTTGGACCATATAAAAGGTTCTAAAGGCCTTGTGATGTTACTTATAGGCTTTACAATCTTCCTAAAGTCCCTAATAAATTATCGATAGAATCTATAGAATCCTAGAAAGGATTTGATACCTATAATTATAGTAGGTACCTTCTAATTCTTAATAGGTTCCACTTTATTAGGATCGATCTCGATACCCCTTGTAGTTAGAATATAACTAAGGTACTTAGTTTGAGTTACGTAGAATTCGCTCTTCTTAATATTAGCTTATAGTCTAGCCTCTCGAAGCCTTCCTAATACTAATTTGATATAGTTCTAGTGATCCTCTATGTTCTCTAAATAGATAAGGATATTATCTAGGTAGGTAGTACAAAAGTCATCTAGGTAATCTATTAGGATATTATTTATATACCTTTAGTAGGTGGTAGGGCTATTGCATAATCCAAAGGGTAGGACCTTGTATTTATATAGTCTATAGCGAGTACGGAAGCTAGTATAATCCTCCGACTCGGGGTCCATTCGGATCCTATGAAATACCTAGCGAATATCCAACTTAGTAAACACCTTAGCCTTTGATACTCTTATCAAAAGCTCATCTATTCGTGGAATAGGGTAAGGATTATTCCTAGTTAAGGAGTTTAGCTTTCTATAGTTAATATAGAATCATAGGGTACCATCTGCTTTCTTAACAAATAGTACTGGTGAGGCAAAAGGGTTATTACTATTGGTAATAAAGCCTTTTTCCAAATTGTCTATTAGGTATTCCTTCGTAGCCTAAAGCTCTTCGGAGGACTATCGGTATAGAGGTAAGAATGTATTAGGAAGTGGTGCTTCCAAATGGATTTTGTGATCGTACAACCGATATAGTGGTAGGATATTTGAAGCAGTTTTTGAAAACATATCCTAAAAAGTATCATAGTCGGAGGGTAATCGGTTCTAGATTAATTATAGGGTATCGATATCATCTAGGGGGTTTCTAACTATCTCTTCTCTGATGCGGTCGATTTCATAGAGGCTAGTTTAAAAGAACTTATTCTCCCTTCTCTTTATCTGATAATAGAATGTATTTGTACTAATTTCATAGATGAAATTCGACTTAGTTATCGCTTGACCTCTCTATCGCTTGGGAATAGTCTTTTTGCCTAGTTGGCGACTCCTATTCGTACCGGATGGGTTTCGTAGTACTTTCGGGATTCATAGAATTCTAGGAGTACTAGGCTGAATTCTCGTAACTATAGTTCTTTAGCGTCGAATACTACGTTCCAACTAATAGTCCCTTCGATTTGTATCAGCTTGGATATCTGGATGCTTGATAAGGTATTACTAGTAGGGTAGTAATAGCTTCTTATCCTATCTAGGAGTTAGTGGATATTATGAAGGCCAAATAAACCGACTATACACCGGATCCACTCCGAGTCTGAATCGCTTTATCTATTTGTTCCTAACTATAACATCCTAGTTCCCTAGGTTAAGAATAACAAAAGGGTAGTTATATATACGTCGGCCCTCAATAGTAAAATACAATCGAATATAACAAGAAGCCCTACTCTAGACCTCTCCTTTATATCCCCGTATAGCTATAGAATAAGGTAATTTCTATATCTTGACTCCTAAGGCCTTACTTAAACGCCTAGCAAAAGCGTAATTAATAAATAAGTAACCATTTGCTCTAGTGTCTATTAAGGAATTTGTAACTATTCTAAATCCATTCATACTCAGAGTACTAGAGATTAGGAAGGGCTCGCTACCTAATAGTGACTTTAAATCTAGCTTTGATAGATCATATCTTCTTAAACCTAGGAAGGAGTCTTTTCCTAGGCTTCTTCGTTTTCCATCCGATTCGGTTCTGATTCCTCTCCGATATCACTATTAGATTCCAACTGTTCTAATTCTTCTTCTGCTTTATTGGGATCCAATTCCTTTATGGTAGGCTTACTAGGGCAACTAGAAGAGAAATGACTAGGCTTCCTATAGGTATAACATTGATCTAAAGGTCCTAGTTGACGAGGTGGAACACCTTTAGGTCGTAGGGTGGCTGTTCTCATTCTGTTTCTAGTTACTATAGGGTGAACCATAGGTTTGGGAATTTGGACATAAGTAGTTCTGGTCGGAGGCGTATCGGATACCTTTCGGGTCGGTTTCGTAATAGTACTCGTCACAACCGGTTTCTTTACAAAAGCCAAAGGATTCCGTTCTATATTTCGACGACGCTTATCATCAATAGACAATATATCCTCGACTATGAAATTATAATCTTGATTCCATTGTCTCTTGTTACTAAACGTAGTATCTCGTAATCAAGGTATTATCTTATTCTATAGAGAGAAGAACCATTTAGATCGAGGAACTCTTCCTCTGGTTACCACATCTAGGAATCGAGCCTAGAATTCTAAGAAGGTTTCTCTTAGTGACATTTGTAGGTTATAGAACTTATTTCGAGCCTTCTCTGTTTCGTTATCTATCAGATAATAGGTTCCTAATAGAGCGATTATCTCTTCTACCGTCTGGAACGGATCTAGGTCGGAGGTATATCGGGGCCCTAGGTACTTTCGAGCTTTCTCTATTGTGGTTCTCTATACTAAGGCCCTATAGGCTCTAGGCGTTAGATAATAATTAGTATTAACCTCGAGTCGATCTATAACTGAAATTCTCTATTCCTTGAAGGTTAGGGTAATACTATCATCGAGCGGGATAATTTTCTCGGTTAGCTTACTTCTTCTTGTTCGACCAATCCGAGTCGGTAGGGTTTCGGAAGGGATTCGGGGAGAAGTATCTTCGTTCCCGGAAAAAGGAATATATACTAGTCTAGCTCTTTCGCGAAGCGGGGGCGTTCCAGATAAAGGTATAGGCGTAATCGAACCTCCTTGTTCTTGTATAGGTATTAGTTGAACTAGTAACCTCTCTATAAGGAGTGTTATAATCTAACTAAAGTTGTTATCCGACTTTCGAGTTGATTCGGATAATTAAGTTTCTAAGGACTAGATAATACCCTTAAGCACGTTAGGGTTACTAAAATCCCTCTTATCTCTTGATTTGCCCTTTCCTTTATTCTTCGAGCTCTTAGTTCTCCTTTATTGACTTATCGATACTAAAGAATGATCTCGAGTAAGTTCATCAGGCGTAGTCGATCCTATAGTAGGTAGGATGTTTATATTGAATAAGTATAGCATCTAGGTCGGATACGATTCGGAGTACTTCCGGTATAGGGGTTTTCAAAGAATAGATAGGTCTTCCTGACTGTCTCTACTTCTTTCTTGACAATTTCTTCTACCGCGAGGGGGTTCTTAAGAGTCTCTGAATACTCTCTTTGGCGTTAAGTACTAACGACTTCTACTGGTTTGCTCTATACTAAATCAAACCCTGATTCACTAGTTGTCTATAAGATCTCGGGAATTATAGCTATTTGAGTTCCAATGGTGAGGCGATACCGAATGTCCTCTGATACGGATTAGAATCTCGAATTGGAATATTATAGTAGGCCGTCCCCGGTAGGCGTAATCTTTTTTATGTAATATAAAGATATAGGTTTGATCAATAGTAGGATAGAGGTGTTTGGGAGCATAATAACCTTATATTGACTATATCCTATAGGTCTCGTACGAAGGACACAAAAAAGATAAGAAAAGAAGAAGAGAAAGAAACTAAATTCTAATGATATATCCCTCTTATATGCTTACTAGGTCCGAAACCCCTCCGACTCTACTCATACTCGCTTACGTATACTGTCTTAGGTCATATGACATATGTTTGATCATATGACATATATCTGGATTCCCAATTGTCTATTCTGAGTATGTTAGGTTCTTACAGAAGTCATACGAGATAAGGGTCTAAGTAGTACTCTTACGCTCTCCTATCGTGTCTCTTACTTCAATACAAACTATATAGTTAGCGTAAGATAGTATCAGTTTACTATTTGGGGTAGTTAGGACCAAGGTGCCTCCCTTCTTAAGAGTTATTTCCAACTTAGTAACGAGTTACCTACGTATATAGTTCGTCTTACTACCGTAGTCTAGTAGCGCCTTAACTTTTCTCGATACTCTATCTCTTCAAACTGTTACCTTAGTGATTATTCTCGTTTTCTTTATTCTTTCGTTATACTTAGTAGAAACAAGAGATACTACTAGTAGGTACTAGTATTTCCCGATTATACTAAGTTTGGATAACTAAACTATCGATACCCCTTTTGGCCACACTAGTTGTATATATACGTAGGGTAGACGGACGTATAGTAGCCCTCTTGCGAGTATTTATAATATCGCTATCTTAGTCTTCCTTACTACGATATTAGTATCTTATTTGATAAGGTGGTTGGCTCCCGCTCGTTACGGTCTAGGCGTTATAATAGCGAAGGTTGTTATTTAGGTGATCGGCTATAAGAATATTATTAGACTGAACGCGATCTATTAGCGCGCCCTCGTCGTTGTCCTTACGGGGCCCTCGCGGTATCTTAGGTCCTCCTATTAAACATTACAAAATGGTTCTTAATTCTTATAGCGATAGTAATTAATTCTTCTTTATTAGTTGGTATATTCCTATTTAGGTTGATCTACTAGTGTATCTCCGACTTCAATTTAGCTAGTAGCTAGTTTCTACGTTAGTTATTATTATAAATACTAAGTTCTTCGTTAAGGCTATTTAAATATAACATAAAACTCTAGACTGACTAGGTCGGCCTCTAGTGAGCCTCGTCATACTATATAATAGCGTTAAGGTTATGGTTCCTAGGGTCTAATATAGAATTCTTTATAAATTCTACGAAATCCTCCTAGGGAGTATTATTAACTCCTACTCTTTTCTTATATCGTTTCTAAATGTCTCGTGATATCCCTTTGAAGTAGGATACCGCGTGTATTACCTTCGTGGCGTCGTCGGGCTATATAATGTTATTATCCTCTCTCTATTTCAATTCTACTTAATAGAAGAAATCTTAAGCTTCCTTAATATTTCTACCTATATAATCTAATAGGTCCCTTGTTTTCGGGGCGCGGCGTTATAGCTAGGGCACCGCTAGGGTCACGAAGGGTTCACGATATAGGGTAGGTGGTAGTATATTGGCCGCCCGGATTTCTTTGATTCTAGTTTCCAATCGAGTCACTTCTTCACGGTCGTAGGACTCTCGCTCGAGCTCCTTAATACAACGTAGTGCCGCCGTAAGTCTATCACTAATAGTTATCGTAGGCTAGGATTGGGATCCTACCTCGGTTTGAGTAAGCTTAGAGGTAACGTCGACGCTACGACTGATGCTTCTGGTTTCGCGCGTCATTTTAGTATCCCATTAATTGCTTTACGACGAGCTGCCTCCCATTAGGGAGAGAGATCAGAATGTCAGGTGTTATAGGCAGAGTGACGTACAAGCAATGGATAAGTAGGGTATACATAGGGTATACGCAGGTAGGTAGTAGTTATTATTCAAACTGATCTCTGAAGATCCTTAAACCAAGGAGGCTGAAGATATATATATGTTTCCCCGCCTGGCTCGCTAATGCCATGTGACCTCGCTTGGGCCTATGACAATACCCGAGCTAGGACGGCGATCTTAAGAAGGATACTCCGGGCTATCCATAAGATCCCAGTAAGGATTGGGATATAGTAGAATAAGCCCCGGAATGCCTTAGTATAAGGATCAATCCCTTGGATAGCTAGATAGTATATCAAAGGGGATTTATATAAAGGGATCCGGTTACAATCTTATATAAGGACCAACTAATATAAATTTATGACTTCGGTAGTAAGCTCTAGGTCCTAGTCTACCTCCTTATCGTACGAATTATATATAGGCTAAACGTCTAAGAGGTCTAAGATCTTCTAAGTAGATTCCTATTGCTCGAGAGTTAGCTTTACGTCGGTCTCGGTCTTACCATCTAGCTCAAAAGGGGTCGTACGGATGATATAGTAGAGGAACTACTCCTAAAGGATACTATACCAAGCGAGAGTCTTAGAATTCTAAGGGAGCTCAAACGGTCGCTAGCTAGGTGAGTCGATTTTGGGAGACCCCTACCACTTCAAAGTGTCCTTGTGGTCTATAGCCTCTAGGGTATCCAAGCATCGGTCGAAAATACGCTTTTACGCCCGTACGACCCGGTGCAAGCCTACTTCCAAGGGGTCGGGGAGTTAGATATAGGTGGATGTCTAGAGTAGGTCGTACTAGGACTTATCTAAGACCTAGTGCCACTTGGTGTATCGTAACCAGGGGTCTAACTCAACTATAGCTAGCTAGGAGAGTAGAGTTAGCCTACGCTACTGGACCTAGGCTTTCCACTACTGGATTTCCTACTCAATCTTTTCGTACGAAGCTAAAATGGATAGATTAGTATTGATTTAAGCTACCCGACGGGGAAAATCAAACCTAGTGACCTCTAGGCTTGACTATCTATGATATAACTAGGCTAGGTAGCAGTAGTGGTAGTAGTAGTAGCATTTTCATCTACTACCTAATATCGCTCCTTATCATTCTTGAACCATAATTACATTCGTACGGAAGTAAAGCTTTCTTGGTCCTTTACTCTCTGCTAGCTATAGACCTTATTTGTATGCTTTCGAATATTAGACCGATCCTAGGTTTTAAAGGGGTATTAGCGATACTAGAATCCGTCTACTACTACGATAATTGGTTGGGGAAAGGACCCATTTGCTAGTAATTTGACTGTAGTATAGTCGTACGAGCTTGAGAATGACTGGATATAGTGATTAACCTGTTTGCGTAGTTCAATTAGGATACGGTGCTTACGACCCAAGTAGTTAGAAATTGCGACAGGGTTGACTACACACTAGTATTAATCACTCAAACAGATAAGTACTTGAAAATCTATATTTAAGTAGACCAAATGGCTCCAAACTTAGGGAATTACCTAAGCTAGATCTTTTGATTGATTTACCATCTTTGTTCGTACGAAATAGAGAGAGATTAAACAAATAAAATATTAACCCTAAGTTAACCCTAACTCTCGGTTGCTAACGACCGGGTTTTTTTGTTAAGCTTACGTACTTATAATTTTTGTATATAAAATTTTCTCGGTTGATAAACAACCGAGGGATAATAACGTTAGGGAATTAGTTTAGCTTAATGTTCCAATTGATTTACTATCGTGGTTCGTACGAAATAAGATGAAATAAGAAGAATAAAGATTAACCCTAGAATCTAATTACGATATAATTAGGTTTTCTCGCTAAGACCGTATACCGACATTTTTTGTATAGGAAAAAAACCTAATTACGCCGTAATTAGGGGATTCTAACGTTAGGGTCTAACTTAACTATAGCTAGCTAGGAGAGTAGAGTTAGCCTATACTACTAGACCTAGGCTTTCTACTATTGGATTTCCTACTCAATCTTTTCGTACAAAGCTAAAATAGATAGATTAGTATTGATTTAAGCTATCCGACGGAGAAAATCAAACCTAGTAACCTTTAGGCTTAACTATCTATAATATAACTAGACTAGGCAGTAGTAGTAGTAGTAATAATAGTATTTTTATCTACTACCTAATATCGCTCCTTACTATTCTTAAACTATAATTACATTCGTACAAAAGTAAAGCTTTCTTGGTCCTTTACTCTCTACTAGCTATAGACCTTATTTATATGCTTTCGAATATTAGACCGATCCTAGGTTTTAAAGAGGCATTAGCGATATTAGAATCTATCTACTACTACGATAATTAGCTAGGGAAAGGACCTATTTACTAGTAATTTGACTATAGTATAGTCGTACGAGCTTAGGAATGACTAGATATAGTGATTAACCTGTTTGCGTAGTTCAATTGGGACACGGTGCTTGCGACCCAAGTGGTTAGAAATTACGACGGGGTTGACTACACACTAGTATTGATCACCCAAACAGATAAGTACTTGAAAATCCATATTTAAGTAGACCAAATAGCTCCAAACTTAGGGAATTGCCTGAGCTAGATCTTTTGATTGATTTGCCATCTTTGTTCGTACGAAATAGAGAGAGATTAAACAAATAAAATATTAACCCCAAGTTAACCCTAACTCTCGGTTGCTAACGACCGGGTTTTTTTACCAAGCTTGCGTACTTACAATTTTTGTATGTAAAATTTTCTCGGTTGATAAACAACCGGGGGATAATAACGTTAGGTAGGATGTTCATATTAAATAAGTATAGCATCTAGGTCGGATACGATTCGGAGTACTTTCGGTATAGGGGTTTCAAAGAATAGATAGGTCTTCCTAACTATCTCTACTTCTTTCTTGATAATTTCCTCTATCGCGAGGGGGTTCTTAAGAGTCTCTGAATACTCTCTTTAGCGTTAAGTACTAACGACTTCTACTAGTTTGCTTCGTACTAAATTAAACCCTAATTCACTAGTTGTCTATAAGATCTCGGGAATTATAGCTATTTAAGTTCTAATGGTAAGGCGATACCGAATGTCCTCTGATATAGATTAGAATCTCGAATTAGGATATTATAGTAGGCCGTCCTCGGTAGGCGTAATCTTTTTTATATAATATAAAGATATAGGTTTGATCAATAGTAGGATAGAGGTGTTTGGGAGTATAATAACCTTATATTGACTATATCCTATAGGTCTCGTACTGTAAACTGGTGGAATGGGACGAGGCAACGGGACGGTAGAATGTGCAACCGATCGGAGGAACCTTGTTCCTACCCGGTAATGCATATATATTGGTCCCTGGCTATCATACAAATCATTATCGACTTACGGATGAAATGATCGGGCCATAGAAATCGAGGACGTCGACCAACCAAACTACCTCCTTCGTAGCTCTTCTTTAGTTATATCATTATAGGAATCATTTAGTTGAGACTCCTAACTACTTGTGTCTTTGTTGTATATTGTCGTATCCCAAGAGAATGAATTGAACTACCTTAAACCATATTTCACCATTTACAGTACGAAGGACACAAAAAAGATAAGAAAAGAAGAAGAGAAAGAAACCAAATTCTATGATATATCTCTCTTATATACTTACTAGGTCCGAAACCCCTCCGACTCTACTTATACTCGCTTACGCATACTGTCTTAGGTTATATGATATATATTTGATCATATGACATATATCTGGATTCCCAATTGTCTATTCTGAGTATGTTAGGTTCTTACATATTAGCGATACTGGAATCCGTCTACTACTACGATAATTAGCTAGGGAAAGGACCCATTTGCTGGTAATTTGATTGTAGTATAGTCGTACGAGCTTAGGAATAACTAGATATAGTAATTAACCTATTTGTGTAGTTCAATTGGGATATAGTGCTTGCGACCTAAGTGGTTAGAAATTGCGACGGGGTTGACTACACACTAGTATTAATCACCCAAACAGATAAGTACTTAAAAATCTATATTTAAGTAGACCAAATGGCTCCAAACTTAGGGAATTACCTAAGCTAGATCTTTTGATTGATTTGCTATCTTTGTTCGTACGAAATAGAGAGAGATTAAATAAATAAAATATTAACCCTAAGTTAACCCTAACTCTCGGTTGCTAACGACCGGGTTTTTTTGCCAAGCTTGTGTACTTACAATTTTTGTATGTAAAATTTTCTCGGTTGATAAACAACCGGGGGATAATAACGTTAGAGTATAGCTAGAATTAGGTATAAACTTATACTTATAAAGATAGAGTTAGAGAGGGTTTAAGCTGAAAATATAGAACTAAGTCGTCGACGTCGTACAAAAAGAAAGGTCCTCTAGTAAGGAGGAAGCCTTAGTCTACAAGAGATCCAAGAGATAGAGGAGGAGAAGGTAATTCAAGCCTAAATTTCAATAGAATATAGTCAAAATAAAGGAAAAGGAAAGTAGGTTGAGTCATATGATCGTCGTTGTAGATAATACGGAGAGCCTAGTTATAATAAACGAACCTACTAGGCCTCTAAAGCAGTACCGTACGATCCAGATGATATAAAGGAATAGTATTTTGGAGTTCTAGCTATAAAGTAAACTATGATTTTGTATAAGAATTTCGCGAATTTATTATATGACTGACCCATTCGCTTGTGTGACCCATTCGCTTGTGGTGCACGTTAAGTGAAGCCCCAAATTAGAAAATAAATAGGGCCCGCATCCGTGCATTTTCCGTATCTAGTGCTGCAAGCGCCTCAGTAATCCGCGAATGCTGTTTGGCCTTCGAACACTACCTTGATACTCTTTGCTGAGGTAGGTAGCATGCTGCAGGAGGTCAATAAGCCACGTCGCTACAATGACATTCATGTCGCAATGGGTAATGTAAAAACGCAGGCCTTCCAATTGACCAGAAGTAGAGCTAAATATGTTTATTGATATAAAATTTTAAGCATTTCGTTCCCATGTTGTGTGATGTTTTCGGCCCAGATTGCTGTGTTCTCCATTTGGATCTCCAGAGTGGCTTTTTTTGATGTGTAGGACCAGAATTATCATTCCAACGCCTAGATCCCTGTTGCAAGTGGAAAGAAGGTTATAAGACTTTTATTCGAACAGAAAGGAACTAAGATTCACGGTATAAGAGGGGTAATTAATATGGTAGCAGAAAGTTAGGATAAGGAGATTCATCCGGGCCTCCATAGACACCTCCATACTCTTTATCCTCTCATCAAATCTCTTAGCAGCTGATTTAACGATCCCTCCGTCCAAACTGGAGATCAAATAGTACTCCAGCTTTATAGATGCTAATTGAGTTTTATATCACTTACCCTACCATAATCGAGTATTAAAACCATTGTTCGCAGATGAATAGACGCTAATGTACAAGAATTAGACTAGGTATGCCACACCTTCTCTGAGTACCACTCCTCGAGGAATACCTTCACACAAGAAGCCGCTGTTGCGGCAGCATACTTTTACCATGTATCATTTTTATGTGTATCTACATAATTGCAGGCACCTTTGATTACCACACAAGGGAACTTATCTCATACACCTGCGCCCTCCATCTCGAACGCTATAACCTTATTACCCTATTTATTATTAGTTTTGACAACCACATGTCGATGCTTTGCTAATTTCATCACTGTATCAACAAATCCAATGAGTCCAATAAATATTATAGGTTTGGGCGCTACCGTATTTTTCAGTCTGGTGCGGGAAATTAGGTTCAGGATAAAGCTATCGACGGCGTTCATATAAACCATTCTAAGCACCTCTACTTTAAGGTTCAAAAAAGTATCAAGCTCTCATTATCCTCTTTATGAATTCGTCTAGTACTACTCTAGGATCTTGCAAATGGAGAAGTATAAAATCACGATCGGATAAGGATAATAGAATGTTACTTAGCCAGTGCGTGTTTAAGAGATTATGTAAATAAGGATAACTATATGAATAAGAACAGATATTTGAATAAGGGTAGTTGTTTGAATAAGAACGGTTATATAGTGGAACTCGGCTAGATATACTTAGAGGTTTGGCGATAGGGTTATTAGGTGACATCTCATCGTATGGCAAACCTTCAGCTGAATAACTTGCCTGTTCTAAGCTTAGGTAAGACTACCACCTCTAGGGTACTAATCAGTAAGCATAATTCAACAGCTGCTTATTCTGGTTTCCTAAACGGGAGCTCGTTACGACACCTGCAGCAAGCCACTAAGATTATCACGGGATGTGATCTTTAGTCGCGCGTAAGTATTAAGTTTACCGACTAGTGCTTATGTTCCCATTTCAGATTCGGATCGGAAGCACACGAAATCCCTTCCTATAGGTCAGGATTATAAATTCAGCCTGATCTGTGTATCTTATTTGCGTTGTCATGGATCGAAGTACATCCATGTTGATTTCCCCAAGCCGGCTTGGCCGAAGAGGCCCACAGATCATTGCGTTTCTTAGAGTAATTAGAAGAACATCCTCTTGTTATGAACGTAACCTTGACCTATTTCAGCAGCCAGTTTGGCATAAATACATCTTGCCATAGTATATTCTCAAATCACTATATCAAAATGCTTCGGCGTAGGGCTCACGTTAAATCGAGAAACGGTTGCGTTACATGCAAAGGACGTCACGTTCGCTGTGATGAGAGAAGGCCGCAATGGTAAGAACTTACAAAAACCAGGAACTATGTATTTCTAACAAGATACATAGTCGAAACTGCACTAGGCTAGGCCGAGAATGTAAATTCCCCGTTAGGAATACTGCTTGGATTGAAGAGAAGCCTTGTTGTCCGACAGGAGAAACCGTCCAGGATCTATCGATTTCTCTGTGTCGACCCAATCAACACGCTATATACTATCATGCACCACACCACCAAAACATCTCTCCCCGTGCCATTTTCATCGTTGAACAATCTCAAGTTATTTCTAGAGCAAGACCCATGCCACGAAGCTGCAAACTAACAATTGCAAAACAATATGCCCCGAGGTATCCAATCCCATCGCCCTGTCATCTATAGGTTCTGACCTGAGCAGATACAATCAGTTAGCTGTGCAGTATGAGTGTGTCAAATATGCCTTAGTTAGCTTTGCAGCATTCTCCCACTATCAAGTTACCAGAAGTCCAGAATCGGAAGAGGTTGGTCTCAGTCATGCCACAGTCGCTCTGAGAGAGCTGCAGAAAGAAATTGAAAATTTTGGCCCATTAAATGCAGATGCCATTGTAGTATCCTCAGTAGCATTAGCAGGCGCAACACAAAATTGGTGAGTTTTCAATTTTTAGCTTTTCAACACAGTATTACTACAGGCTAAATTGTTGCTTTAGGGAGCAGTTTGGAGTATTTGTAGAAGGTTACTCAAAGGTGTCATCTTGTTCTGTTTTCACTCGAAATAGACTTGTAGTTAACTAACCAAAATAGGCATTGTTCCATATTCGTGATCTCAAAATCCCTACAATTTTCCCGCATTTGCTCGGCGAACGTTTTAGATTGAGGAGCTTGTCTTCCAAATCTGATTGTAGTTCAACATCTTGTACTCGAAATCTGAGCGCAGTGAAGAATCAAGTAAAGGCTATCAGCGGTTCCTTGGAATATCTGAAAAGAGGATTGCCGATTTCCAGGTGGCGCGCTGCTGGATTTGAAGACTTGGATAAACTTGTTTTGAGTATCGATGTTGCATTGTCTTTTACGATGGAGACTGAGCAATATCAGCAATTGGCCTTGCTTCGATCATGGATGTTTTGGATCGAGTTGGGCCAAACAAGCCATGGCATGGAAGACCAATTACTATTGGTATATTTCTATAAACTTCTACTGGCGGTAGTGCCAATTTTCCCTGCGAAATACCAAGCATCTCTCACAGATATCTGCAAGAATAAGGTTCAAGAGCTAAAAGAATTGATAAATGAGTGTAGTGGAACCTTCAGCGTCGAGGAGACAATCTTTGTTTGCCGATAACAAAGCTGGGCTCCTAGTTGGTTGGCTGGAATTTATTTTAGGGATGCAGGGTAGATTATAGGAAGTTATAATGTAGGCTGTCGCAAATCTCAATCCCTATTTATATACTCCTAAGATAGTACTGTGAAATTTATTCCTCATTATTCATGTTCCAGAAACATTCCATCGTGGCTATAACTGATATGTATGCGCGCTACAAAATACGACGCCCGCAGTAGGGCTTATACTGATCCGACAGTAGCTCATTTTGGGACGGTAAGGCAAAGCCGTCGACTAAACCGAAAGCAGTCGTGTATACGATCTCCTATCAAATTCTGTTCAGGCAACTTTGTAGTTTCAATCATGGTTCTAGTGGCTGCTTATGAATTTGATTAAGAAGTATCCTCGTCATTCCTCAAATTTGCCCCCACAAGCTGATATAAAACTGAATAATTTTCTTCTTGACCTTTAAGATTCAAACCATCAACAGATTTCCCTCATCTCTCCCATATTCTAGATATATTATCACTAAAAACCTTCATCACCATTCGCCATGATGCTCTCTATTACTAGATTTTTCACTTTGATAACGCTGCTGGCTGCATCCAACGCTCAAAGGCCCAGCTCAGTTTCAATATGCGATTACTACACTCCCATTATCTTGGGCCAGAACACGGCACCAAATCAACTTCTCCTCGTCACTCTTCTGGCAAACACCTTTATTCTTGGAAATTACACTAGCCCTAACACTGGAGTAGCAGTTCATGGATTTGCAACACCTGGCATCTATAATGGGACTGAAGTTGCTCTGCTCCCGTACTTTACAGGCGCTTACAACTCTACTAATGAAGGCGGCCCCTTAGGAGCCCCAAAGCTGTTCCTTGATGATGGCGGTGCTGTTCCCCTCCAGAAGAACATGTCGTCAAACGGAACTGTTTCTTCTGCACAATAGTAAGAATAATTCAATTTTTGTCTTGTTGTTAAGAGACAACTATGGAAATAGCTGACAGTATGTATAGCAATCTGGTTAATCATATTTATCAATACTTTGGCACTTTGCTTGGCTGCTCCCTTCAAGGAGTGTTGGCATTCCCAGCATATTCAGGAAGGACCAGTATGTACGAAGTCCACAAGTCAGTGCTCTTAATTACCCCTCATATAACCGTATCTTTATGAGTCTAACACTCATTTTAGATTCATGGATCTAGACGCCTTTGAAACTCAATTTTTCACGAAACAAGTCATGGACTCTGCTCTGTCACTTGGCATTAGCGATCCTGACGTAACAGAATTTGGCAGTACTCTGTCTGAACTCTTCAATAAACGCTGCTCACCTCCAACGTCTGTTACCGGCATCATAGCTTCCCCAGAACTTCAATCCATCTGTATCGCAGATAATTGTCCCTATGATCCTAGTCCTGACTGCGGAGCATATCCGAAGGAGGCGCTAGCTCCTACGAATGTCACAACTACCTCAACAACAAACACTACGAGTAGCATGAACGCAACTTTGCCAAACAGCTCTTCAAGTTCAGGAGCCGGCTTAAAAGTTAGCTCACTTTCAGAGAGAAGTGTAGTGATCTTGGTTTTGTTAATAAACGCTATAATTGCAGCTTAATATTGGGATGAAACGTGGTGTGTTAGTCAGAGGGTGGGACTTCTTTATTTTGTTCGCTGTGGCGGGATCTTTGAAAAACGTGATTCCTTTGCTTTCTATTCAACATTTTATCGTGCCTTCGTTATGAAATATATATTTAGCTAGTTCTATGAACTCTCCTAGTGTCCTTTGATGTTTTGTACGTTTTTCATGAAATTGATCTTCTCTCTAAGATGTTTGGTACAGTAGGAAAATCTGACGCAGAATTGTAAGAGTTGTAGAAGTAGTCTAATTTGGACACTTGAGCTATATCCCTTCTCCATGGCAAGGTATTGAGGTCCACCATCAACGATTTTGCGCAGCGAGTCGTCCCATTCGCACTGGTATAGAAGATAGGCCATCAGGTCTGCCACCTGACTCTGACCGCGCAGTCAGCCTTTGAAGGCAGTAATTTTGGAGTAAGATATAATTATATATTCAATCAGCCGATCAGCTATTTAAACTCTTAAATATAGAAAGCCGCTCTAGATCGTTAAAGTAGTATTACTTCTAATATCGCGCGAGCTAGATCCAACACTGAAAGTGTATTCACCACTAGCAATAGCCCAGCTCTGCGCCGAAGTATCCCAGTAGCTGATATCACGATAAAGAAGACTAAAGGAAATATCAACAGTTGCACCAGCTGCGACTGTAACTTTCTCGAATCCAGGAAGGATACGAATTGGCTGCTCTGCCTCGTCAGGGAAGCTAAGATAAAGCTGGGCGACCTCAGCACCATCTATAGCTCCTGTATTTTCAATTGTTGTAGTAACAGTAGTAACTTCATCGAAAATATCGGTTATTCCACCAAGACCTAATGTTCCGGTTGGGTATTTCGATGCTAATGCAGTGCTGTTAGTGACATTCTTAGTAACCGTGCCGCAGGCGAATTCAGTGTAACCCAAGCCGTGACCAAAAGGGAATCGTGGCTCAATACCCTCCTTATCAAACCAGCGGTAATCGATATAAATGCCCTTTGAGAAAGAGCAGTCGACGGTTTGGCAGTCTGAGGCTAGGTAGTCGGATCCTTGCTTGGTGATAGTATGGATGAGCTTTGGCGCTAGGGTTAACATCGTCATAAAGAACGTGTACAATAGCATTTCCGAACTCTTGGCCAAAGGCAACAGAGTAAAGGACTACAGTAACGTTCTTGTGCTCGATCCAGGCTTCGAGGATACGGGTTACGGCAACATTCAATATAACAACAGTATTGTTACAATTATCGGCCACTATGGATACTAGGGTGTCTTGTTCCGTGTTATACAGCTCAGTACGATCGGCTCCTTCGCCAGACCATGAGTTTATGAAAACTAAACAGACCTCAGAGACAGCTACTATGCGGTAATTGAAGGTGTTATACCGGTTCCACCTCCTATTCCTTATATCCCACCGCTAGTAGTGGCGTCGGTATAGGCTAAAATGGCAAGTCTATGTTCTTTCTTCTATACTTAATTTAATTACTGTTGTTTAATACCCACCAAAGCATAGAGTTATCCTCGATAGCACGCTGTGTGATAGAAATGAAGGGGATAATGAGGTATGGAAGATATGTTTGGCCAGATCCACCTATGCACCATTAGTATGTGTATTGTAGATAAAGAATAAGTTTATTGAGTAAATCCAAAAGGCGAATAGCATTAATAACATGGGTTCTTCCATTGTACTATATTTAATTCAACAGACCCTTACTCAGATCTGCTTATATCAAGGTTGATGGAAAAAATGTACCTCCACTCGCCATGTGACCTTCATATATATTTGCAGTTGTCCCTGAGACACTGAATGCAAAGTTGGGTCCTAGTTACGGATTAGAAAGTTCCCTATTGTTTACTATAAACGTAACTCACCGGCCATGGCGGCGCTTGCATGTGCGCCAATGAGTGTGATTGACTCGGGCTTGTTGAGAGGAAGCCCGCCACCATTGCTAATGCTGTTCTTGAGAAGAGCAATAGCCTCTCCGTCAGTCTCCCTAATTAGGGCGCTATGGTTTCCGCGGACATTGCGGTAGGAAGTTTGGTCAGTCATTGTAGGTAAATCAGCGGTATCAAGGCCAACAAAACAATAGGGCAGCACAGCGCGAACGGCCATTTCATCCAAACTCTCTTATGAAAAGCTCCCATTTGCAATACCAGATAATTAGATATCTTCACAATTGACTTGCATAAATGAAGTAGTCGAGACCGGCTACAGCGCTACCATAGGTAGTGAATTGTGCCTCTTGGTCAGGGTAGACAAGACCAGCGAACCCAAGGTCTTTCTCAAGTTGAGCACTAAGAAGTTCATTGTTTTCGCACGAGTGGGTGCCGTTAACAAGATTCATGGCACACATGACAGCCTGAGCTCCGGCATGTACTGCTGCAGACCAGGGTGCCAAGTAAAGCTCTCTTATTGTTTTGTCATCGGTGTTGAACGAATAAACCGTGCTGCTTGAAGTATCACGTTTCATCCCACCGCCGCCACTGCTCGAGCCTGTCCGGTTAGACTCCTGCTCGTGAAGAACAAAGTGTCTTATACCAGCAATGACTCCAGCACTCTGTTCTCCAGAAACCGCCACTGCTGCTGCAATACCTGAAAAGAAAGGATCAGGAGAGAAAGCCTCGTTTGATCGACCACCTAGGTAGGAGTTACTCTTTGCGTTATTTAGACACCTGACAATATGGATATAAACCATCGGGTACATGGCCCAAAGGGCTGATAACAACGCTGTCAACAAGATTGACGCCAGAGGCAGAAAACTCGTTGCCAACAGCCTTAAACTGAGCTGCGATCATATCACGAGACCAAGTTTGTACAATACTATTTCCCATAGGAAAAGCCGAGACATAGTAAAACTTATTAAGGCCGGAAACGCCACCTTGGTTCTCGTAGCCAGTCCAGGAGGTATTGCCGCTAGTGAAACTTGAAGCGGTAATAATATCGATTTTCTGTGTATTATTCAGTGGGGCAACGAATGCTTTAGCTTTCTCGTAAGCATCACTGGCGATGCCAAGGTCAACTGTGTTCCCTGAGTTAGCTTTTGTCTTATCTTGCAAGTGCGAACTTACGATAACCATCGGCGAGGTACGCTGTTGTACTAGTAATAACCTCTAGCAATATTCAGGGAAGATTTAGAGGTATAGGACTTTATCCTTTCAGCTCTAAGAAAGTTATTTCTATCCTAGATCTTAGCTACGGACACCAATACCAACAAATTCGCAAAACATAAGCCCTCGACCTTGGGTCTCCTAGACACCAAGCAACCCTATCGAAGCCTTATCATAGTCTACCTTGATTAAAAGTCAAGTTTCCCGGCATCAGAATAGCTCTCCAACTCTAATTTTTAATGCTATTGATCAAATTACAAAGCCAAGGGTCGAAAAGCGTGTACGACGTTATGGTAACTATGGAGAGACAGGAAATAATACCCGAACATATCATTGTATTATAGAGGTGTCTGAGGAAGAGAATTTCGAATAGTATAGTTTGATTTAAGGTGTTATAGTTGAATTATTATAGTTTTAGGTTAGGGTATTGAAAATTTTGGCCAGTTCGCTTGTACAGTACGTTATAGCTTTCTTAATAGATAAATAGATAATATCTAGAGTCTTAGGATAATATGTATTATCGCCTTCCTCTTAACCCAATGTCTCATAGAGTACGATCGGGCCCATGTGGCAGTTCTACTCTGCCTGCTAAAGAATCTGCATGATGTGAATAGCCTGGCCCTCAAGATCTGTTCGATATATGACAGGGCTCGTTCTTCATTACTAATGCAACGTAATAGGTAGATTTGGATTATTGATAATACAAGGTTATAGAGATCTTTTAGAATATCAACACTATCTTAGTTTTCATTGGACAGCTTTCTAATTAGTCCCTAAGACAAGGCCAGACATCTCAGCAAGTGAATCGTAGATCTGTCTTCCGGGCTTATCGTCTAATAGCGAAATCCACATAGACAACTTCAAGATTTCCTGCTCATCTTTCCACGTTTTTACTCCACATCTTTCAGTTTGTCTTCGCAAGTAATCAGCCAACCACAGATTATCTGAAACGCTAAATAATGAAATAGCCCCGATCATGAGGAGCCACAGTGATATCTGAGGTGGAATTGTATCCTCGAGGGCGTAAACTTGGAGGTAGTTTCGATAGGACTCAGAAAAAGGATGACAGGGAAGTCTCAGGTCCTCCCATTGCAAGAAAATATGATTAGTAAAGGCCAATAGGCCAAGCCGTAAGAATTCATCAAGCGTACCGACTGTAAAGTACATGCGAAGAAGGCGATACATGACCGCTATCATGGTTCCGTAGATTGTTGCCGGTTGGATTAACATTCGAGTCTGTGTACCCAGGTTGACCAACAAGCAGAACTTCTTCATGACGAGCCAAACTTCTACCAAATTTCCATTCAGATCTTGAACGAGTTGCTTGTACTCTGGGGAATATATACTGGGGCTAAAGCTCAAGATCACCTGCTCCGGATAGTCCGGCAATAATTCAGCCAACGGACGGTAAAACACAGGGTCTGAGTTGGAAAGCAACGCAATACCAAGATCACATCTGGGAAGTATCAGTACCAAGGGTCCATAGGGGGAACTTGAAATTGGAGTACCTCCAGATTTCCACCAGGAGCTTCGGGTTGTCTTGAAAGACTTGCAACCCCCCACGCAAGTTCGTCATCTCTCTAAGGCCATGCATGTGCTGCCGAGCTATCTCAAAATTTGCACCAAATTGTGCAGCACCAGCCAATTTCAAGACGACACCAATGGTTGCATTCGAGATTTTCGACTCTTCGTCATTCCCATCAAGTCTCTCACGAATGAGTTGGAGCCCCTTCAGGTGGTGTAGCGTCGCTACCGGGTCCACAATTTCCTCCGATTGGCGACGCAAGACCCGGTCAATGAAGTATTGTACCGCGTACGCGTTAATATGGAAGGCTGCAGCATCGCGGCCGATGGGATAATTCCATGCCTTGCCTTCAGGTTGGAAACCCATCTCGGTTAGTAAAGGGAAGATGATTCGCATAGCCACCTTTGAGACTGGCAGTCATGTTAGCATCTTAGTTTAGCGGAACTCATAACCAAGCCGGCACGCCACGGACCCTGTTCTATGTTCCAAAGAACTGAGGCTTCGATCTCGTTGGGAAAGTCGACAAAGGATCGATTGGTACTGAAGCAGTTAAGCTGTACTCGGATGTACATATCAAGTACGTCTTGTAGCTGGATCTGCGTCCTGCGGTTCTGGATCGAATCAGCCGACGCAGGTAGGTTGGCCTTTTTTCTTTTCTTCCCCCGCATAACTTGTCTTCTGATTAGCTTTCGAGTGGCCGGATCAACTTTGTCAAGATTAGATGAGACAATGAATGGCATATGGCACGACACGCCAGAGGCTGACCCTATTGATTCGCCCATTTCGACCTCTTGGCGCGTTATCTTTTGTTGACTGGAAGTGGTTAAAATAATGATTCAGGCAGGGTGCGGGAGGTCTGCCCCTCTTTTTAAGGAGGTGTCGGCTCGTCTTATATCCCGCCGGACCTGCAAATCCACCGTCAGCAACTCTAACCCCTGCTCTCGTGGCGTCGAGCCAAGCTTTTACTGTTTGCGACTTTGAGTATAGCGGATAAGTAGGTTCCGCAGCTCTCGGCTCTTGCTTGTCTCCATGTCACTGACTGCATGTAGCGCTGGACATTGGTTGATCGCACATGCACCAGAAACCACAGTGGGACCTTTATAATCGTTGTGATTTCCAAAGGCTTTTCTTTGCATTTCCTACATACTTTGTATTGGTCTTGATAAAAGCTCTACTGACTACGGCACCAGCCAGAGTTTTCGCCGAAGCGACACCCATCGAAGGAAGAATGCCTTCCCACCGGAAATCCGTCCTTATTACCGGCTGCTCTGCTGGAGGCATTGGCGCAGGGCTAGCCGAAGCCTTTCAAATGAAGGGCTATCATGTCTTCGCAACGGTACGGAACCCAGTCAAGGCCCCTCCCAATCTCTCCGAGGCACCTAATGTCACAATCCTAATACTCGATGTTCTATCCGCCGAATCCATCGCTGCGGCAGTGGATAACGTCACAAAAAAGACTGGTGGTCGACTGGAAGTCCTTATCAATAATAGTGGTCAAAATCTTGTCATGCCGGCCTTGGACCTGAATATCGAGGACGCCCGCAAATTGTTCGACCTCAATTTCTTCGCCCCTTTAGCAGTGCTGCAAGCCTTCGCTCCTCTTCTGATCGAAGCTCAAGGCTGCGTAGTCAATCAATCGTCAGCCGCCGGATATCTGCCCATGCCTTTCCTAAGTCCGTACTACATCTCTCCCTGATTTTTCTCTCCGATTTAGTGTTGATGGGCTGATGTGGTTTTTATATCAAAACAGGCATGTATAACGCTTCAAAATCTGCTCTTATCATGGCCAGCGATATATGGCGACGCGAGCTCCAACCTCTCGGAGTTCAGACTCTCACCCTTATCACAACCAGTGTCAGGACCCAGGCTTTCGATAACGTCGAGATGCCCAAGATTCCCGAAACTTCGTATTACCATGTGATCCGCGACTATATCTACCGCCTGGCCGATGGCCGACTTCAAGACGGATCGCCGGACCCGCTGACCTACAGCCTCAAGGTCGCAAGCGCGGTCGATAAAGGTACTGTGGGGGAAATTTGGGTGGGGAAAGACGCTACTATGAACCACTGGGCATGGAAACTGTTACCAACGTCAGTGTTTGTAAGTTTTCGATAATTAATATATTCCTTTCTTCCCATCACTTGTCTAATCACAAGGACTCTAGGATTCCATGTTGGACGGGTTTCTTAAGGTTTCTGTCCAGTTAGCCAAGGTCTCTAAAGCAATGAAGACTCGAAAATGATGTAGGGTCCCACATAGGAAAATGATATTTTGAAATTTCGATTGATGGCACGGACAAATTACTGTAACTTAGCAAGATAAAGAAATTAAAACTATATAGACTAAAGGCTCAAAAGGGCGATGACGACGCTATAGCTTATATAATCAAACTGGATATAATACTTGTACACTCAAGCAAGCTTAGGATTCGATTAATATAGAATAAGTAGTGTTTCCTTAAAGATTTTATTATATTATACTCAAAATCGTAGCATTTTGATATGTTGGGGTGGTGGTTCGCTTGAGGAAGGAGGTTGGCTTGTGAAATGTGTTCATGTATTAAAAAGAGTGTAAGGGAGGGATGTATAAATACAGTTTGTTTACGTCAGGTGGGGTAAATTTCAACTAGTATGTCAAACAGGTGTAAAGTTGATTCAGAAGTAATAGATTTTGATTGAAGAGAGTGTGAGGCAGAGAGGAATAAGTACCACTCGCTAAGAATTCCTTAACATGTGACTAAGTCTTGTGATTGACCTGTAAATGACATTCCGACACATGTCTTTGGTAATATATACATTTAAGAGGCTGTTTTCTTGCGTAGCCAGCTATTTATCCCATCGATTTCACTATTTCTTACTACCTCCTCTATCCTATTTTGAAGACTGCCATACATGAAATTGCTCTTCGAAGAAGGTGTATGCAATTAGTATACGGGGACCTTGAAGGCATCAAAAGTGTAGGTCCAGCTATCAATCGAGGCTGTATCATTGACACAGTCAAAAGAGCTGTTGCCTTGCCAAAGAGGGCGAGTGGGCCACTGGCACAGCATCTGAGTCTCGCCTGCATATGTGCCGGAAGAAACGGTGGCGTTGAGGCGACTTGGCTTGACGCCGTTCTCGACCCAATCAATCATGATGGCCATGTTATCCTCAGGGTAGGGGCCAGGCTGGAGGTCGTTGGTTCCACAGTGAGCCGCGCCTGGGATCAGGTAGAATTGGTACCAGTCCTCTAGTGCGGTAAGACTCTCGTCGTCAGTCAGATTGCTATACATAATAGAACGGACAGATTGCCAGTAGTGGACCGATGAGGCCGATGGGATACTAGGGTCGGACTCTCCATGATAGTGTAATAGCTTGCCTCCGGATGATTGGAAAGGAGTAAGATCGGGAAGGGTTGTCTGCAAACTATCCAAGTATCTGACCATACCGATGTTCATCCACTCAACAAGGGTATCGTATGTGACATTGTTGAGGTCGGAGAGGTTATCGAGGTCAAGCAGTTGAACGAACTTAGTGACGTACTCTCCTCCAGTGGATGGAATACTGAGTTCCCAAGTGCCAGTGTTGTTGTTATAAGTAGTAGCAGCATCTCCAAGCTCAGAAGCGATCTGCCAGGAGAGGTATGCCCGCTGACCGTCGGAATTATGAAGGCCATCATAAATTGCTTGGGCGACAGCGACTCCTTCGGCAGTGACAGTTCCATTCTGTTCGGGGGTAGTACTGGTCGTGCTACCCTCTGCACGCTTGCTAAAACCAAAACCGAGAGAAGAAGAAGTTGTAGCAGCACAGTAATAAGATTCACCGATGATAGAGCTCAAGTTGAAGTTAAGCTTACAAAGATCGGTTCGGGATACAACACCATCAGTTCTTCCATCGAGAGAATCGCAAGCTGAAATAGTAGCATTCACGATCTTGTCCATCTCACAGGGTGGGGGATAGTAGTCTAAGGTGTGCTCCACAGCCGAAGAATAAACATGGTGAACTTGTTGCTGAGCGAAACGGAAGGCTGGAGCACCCGCGATCACACCGTCATACTCCTCTCCCCAACGCTGGACTTGACTCATACCCTCTCTTCCACCATCGGAACATCCCTCATAATAGGTGTATACCTTAGTATCGCTAGACAAGGCGTAGAAACCGGTTGTAAGCGCTTTTCCGACGAGAGTCATCTCGCCTAATGCCTGGTATCCAAACATGTATGTAGCATCCCAGTTGATAGAACCATTGCCATAGAGTACTACTTCGTCGTAACTGTAGTCAAAGGCATCATAACCTGCAGAGGTGGCACCGCCGACAGCGCCATATGCAAGACCCCCAGTCGCATCACTAGAGAGGGAGAAACCACCTCCACCAGCAACGTAGAATCGATTTTCGAAGTCGGAAGGCTGGGGAAAAGCGTACTTGATAACCACCTCATCACCCTTACCGGTATGCGTGTAGGTGACCGTCACGTTGCAGTAGGTGTACGTGGTAGTGCTGCCCATGCCAGCAGTCGCATTATAAACCGCGCTCGCCGTCACAGCCGATAGAATCAAGTCGATACCTAGGAGGGTCCCATTTGATGGTATAGCTGCCTGCACATTGGATACTGTGCATAGATCAGCAAGAGATGCAGCACTAGTTGTTGCAACCAGAGCCGCGACAGCTGCGCGCGTGGATTGGCGCATCTTGGATCAAATCAAATCAGTGGGTAGAAAGAGTGCAAAGAGCATAAAGAGCATAAAGAGTGAAAAGAGTGAAAAAGAAAGGAGGGTTTAGCTCAAATCAAGATGATCAAGAATGCAGTGATGATGATCTTGTGCTGAAAGGACAAGCCATTGCCCGAGAGATCTTATATATACTACCATGGCAGTGTTCAGAAACTGAAAGGGGACCTTCATCTTGAATGCGGGGCTGAGCCGAGGATATCATGGGCAAAATCATCAACTGACAGGTGATATGTGATTGAAACGAAACGAAATGTTAATCCCATAGCAAATTACGGAGTCTGTATCTCCTGCCACGTAATAGCCCTGTAGAAGAATGCTAAGAGCCCAGAATAGCAGCTGTAGGTATACGACTCATTGAAAGGATCTCCAGTCAATTTCCAGCGAAGACTTACGCCAAGCTTCGGATGTTATTCATAGTACGTACGTCTTTTCTTTTCCTGGTCTTTTTTCATCGTGCTGTCCGGGGAAAGTATGATGCATCATCGTCATTTGTCGATGGTCGCAGGAAATGGGGAATGCTGATTGGTTCGGCTCAGCCCCACAGTTGAGATATCTCCTGAAAACAAAGTTATAAAGGCTTTTTCTCCACCTTGATCCTTTGTCTTTCTACGTTCGACATGGCGTAAAAGGCTTACATACTATTCTACTAAACGAACTCTTCATATAATTGTTTAATGTTAATTAATTAATTAGTAAATACGATATAGGAATGATCGTGGTCATGCTTAATTGGCTATATATATATCTCTCCCTCTAGATTCCACTTGCCTTGTTTAAGCGAGCTCTCCGTACACGGAGCTTGCTTTCGCAATGAGTCCGAGTTGACACGCAAGTTGGCAGTTCATGCACAGCGGCTGCCCCCCCCCCCCCCGGGCTGATCAACTGATCATCGTGTTTATTGTGGATTTACTAGCATAGCTGGCTGCCAACGTGGGTTTAAGAAATAAGCCACCACACATCACTAGATTCATGATTTTACTCTTGAATAACGGTACGATCCTGCTTCCTTTGTCGAAGTGAAAGGAGAAGATATTTATACATATTCTTCTTTGAGCTAGCATAGAACTTGGGAGATTAAAAATTTCTTTAGGCTAAGGCGAAGTTGTTCCTGCTATCGAGTCCAAGCACTGTCTCCCTCAGCCACTACGTCCACTGGTGCATTCTCTTGCGTCTGCATACTTGCTCTGGCTTTTAAGCACTATTGCAAGATCGTCTATGCTGGCGAGCGTGGTCAAGCACCATCTCCTTATATTACAACGAGACAACGATTTCATCACATTAAAATTTGTGTCAACGAGAGAAGGGAGGTACACAATCTAATCCAATAGGTATATAACCCGCATATGATTACAATATAAGACATGTATATGGAAATATTAGCCATATTAAGTAGCTTAGCCCCGTTTCTGACTACCTTTTTCGTACCAACTTCACTTTTGGTATAGTATATAGTATCATCAATATGGTTTGTTTGCGCCACAAATTTCTGTGGTACAGAATCTTTTAGCTAGCTCATCTGTCATGTTTAACCTTGGTTGAACTATGAGCCTAGTAATTGCCGTCTAGAGGATTCAGCGCTGATGTATATTGTATACTCTGATCGATGCTAATTATGTGGACAATTACGTCCTTCAATTTCATTTATGACCAGTGATTATAAAACGTCCCTGCCTTCGACTTTTAGTTGGCTGGCTCAAGGGGAAATAAACTGCCATGTACAACAGTGAAACATGCTGGGGCACTGTATTATCGCGCACTGCGCATCCCTGGAATTTGTATGTCGAATTGACGTAAGTTACTGTCCCTAAGATATTCTTTTTGAACTGATTCGTTGTTGTCTGCATCTCGCATAATAAAAAGCACGGTTCTGCGATAAAAGACTGTGCCATCTTCTTCAGTAATAACTTCCATCTCGTGATCCAACGGAGAAGCTAATATCCTCATTTTCATCACAGTAAGCTTGCTAGCTGTACCTTCATCGTCGCGCACTCGAAGGTTATCGTTGAGAGTAATATTATGTTCGATCTCGATTACGCGTTTGCTAACCCTGTACAGCGTTCCGAGATCAGCCAGACTCTCTTTAGCAGCACAAAGGCGTGGCATCCATGAGAGAGCCTCCAATCGGGTCTCTAAGTCGCGACATTTCAAGATTACAAAATGTAGGAGAATTAAAAAGCCCATCTCGAAGGAGAAGCTGGGCCGTTGTATGTCTAGTGGCGTGATTAACGGAGGCGTCACAAAGTTCGATGCTTGTCGGGCCTCTTCGACTATCAACTTAAACGTTGGAAGGTATCGGTCATACTCAACCTCATCTGCAAAAGAAGCCCCAGGTCCACCCTTCGCCTCTAGAGATATGAGATTCCACAAATATTTCATTCGCAGGTTGCAGAGCGCTAGCTTCTCAGTCGGTTGGAGGCTAGCCCGAGGAGATGACTCTAAGTCCATGGCTCGAACTTTCCAGAGGTGAAGAGATTCTTGCATTTGCGCCTTGTCCTGTTGTTGTGCTTGTGTTAGCTGGTGGGCTGGAAAATGGCATATCCGAGCACACCTGGCTATGAGCTGATCGAGTGAATCTGAGGCTTCTATTGTTGTTCTGAAACGATCAGGTACTATTTCAGGGCCGTTCTCCACAACCATGATAATTGGTGATGGCGGGGCTTCTGGGGGACCAACAGGTAAGTGCAAATGAAAACTTGCCCGACGGAATATAGGCAATAGGTGCTGAAAAGCCCAGGGACAAGTAAAGCTCCCGGACTCCCTCTTCAGTCTTTCCAGAATAGCAATACCGTGACGGCAGTGTCGAGCGGCGGTCGGAAGATCGCCTTGCAGTAACTCGACGCAAATGAACAGGATACACACCATCAAAATCAGTTGTTCGTCGCGGGATGACCTGATATCCTGGATCGCAGCGTTATAGTGCATCAGGGCGTAGGAATTGTGCCTCAGGCGAATGATCCGGGAGCCACTGACAAAGTCCTCGTAGAGCGAACTGATCGCAATAACGGTATGGCGCACGGCTGGGTTAAAGTGGCTAAATTGCATCACAAGATCCGTCCAGAAGTAGGCATCCATAGGGCCTGCCAGTACAGGCCCTGCGATATTGGAGAAAAAGCGGAATGAACGACCTTCCTTGTCGTCACGTGCTACCAGCTGCTTGGGTCGATATGAAGAGAGACCTGCAGTTTGGGCGTGCTCTAGCTCGTATCCCCCACAGATGCGATTGATCGATGCACATCGCTCACAAGTGGGCCTACCCTCATCACATTTAACCTTCCGTAATCTGTAGAAAGACCACCTCACAATCAGCGGTGTCCTTCTTAGCTCACGGCAGTATGAAGGGGGGAGGCGGGGGCTGCTAACTTGCATGTCCGACAGCCGGTCTTGACTCTTTGGCTCTTTTGGAGGGGCGGCATGTTCTGATGAACGATGGTAACAAAGCTCTCTCTAGTCTTTCATACAAGGGCCGACCCCGAATGTGGGTCAAGGCAAGATGGGACGGAAGATTTCGACAACTTTGGGTTGAAGTTTGGCAAGCGAAGCAACCTGAATAGTGAGAAAGAAATCGCAATAGAGGATTTTGAAGGATCATTTAAGCGGGAGGCGGAGTCTCGCTAGAAAGGAATTAACCTAAATTACTCGTCATTATCCATGATCTTCGCAGAAATTAGCGAAAGATGTGGGGGTGCGAAACTGATCTTGCTTCAGGTTAGTTGGTCTTTTGGGACCTTCTCCCTTCGAGTTCTTCCAGTGAAGAGAGTGCAGCTCCGTCCACTTTGAAGATAGAGGTAAGTCCTTGATCCCAAGAATGTGCATCCGCCTAATATACTTACGTCAGGCCACTGGAACTGCCTTAATCCTACCCTATCAGTGTATCGGGAAGATTTCGAATCTTGAGGGTTCCAATAAGCAAAGCTTCCTCAACTTCGTCCGCAAAATGGTGACGTGGACACCAGTATCAAGAGCGGCGCCCTTTGAGCTATTGGAAGATCCTGGCTTCTTGGAGAGATGGAGGAGTAGGAGTTGGTCTTGACTTAACGACTAGGCAGCTATTGCAGTAATGAATACTATAATGCATAATATAATAGTTGATTAGAGCTTATAGTAGAAGTTTTTAGGGCTCTAAGTTACTAGTATAAAAAATTTATTGGAGGTCCCTAGATGTCCGAGTTCTCTACGAGTTACATTATTTAATTACCTTTCGAACTTTTCTTTAAGACTTTTTATTTTATTTTCCTTACTATACTTGTACCAAGAGTTAGTGTAGTATTAAAAATCTGAACAAACTTCCAAACCTCCTCATAAGTGTTATACAGTGGCACAGGTGCGACTCTAATGACATCCGGTTGTCTTTTGTCTACTACAATACCTTCTTCTTCTAACACCTCAAACAAAGAATCTACTCTTCCCGGTTTAAGCAACAAACTTAGCTGAGATCCTCTCGCATCAGGGTTGGAAGGAGTTATGATGCTAAAAGCTCGGTCCGCGTCACTAGTTGTCAAGAGCAAGTGTTCCAGGTAAGCTGTCAACTTGACGGATTTCTTTCTAATATCCGCGATTGATGTCTGGCTAAAGATCGAGATAGCTGCAGACAGAGATGCTAGATTGATTGCAGAAGGATTCGAGATTTGATACCCACTCGCTCCAGGACTAGGTCGGAAGTCTAGACTTGTTAGCACGTGCCATCATATCTCAAGTCAGACCTTACAGTTTTCCATATCCATCCTCCCCTCCTGATTACCACCATACCACCCCGATAATCTATGTCGAAAAACGGGCTTACCATCTTCATATTCGACCTTCCCATGTGTCTCATGCACATAGAAACCGGCTATTGCTCCAGGACCAGCGTTCATGTACTTGTACGTACACCAGACCGCGAAATCCACGTTCCAATCACGCAACTGAAGTGGCACATTCCCCACAGCATGCGCAAGATCCCATCCTACAAGTAACCCCTTTGATTGAGCATATGCGGTAATAGTCTTGATATCAAAAAACTGCCCAGTGTAGTACTGGATTCCAGGAAGTAGCACTAATGCCGTCGTCGCCGCGTGCTCGTCGATAATTGACAGGATCTTCTCTGTCGAAATCTCATAACTCCCCTCATCCGGCGCGATCATAACCATCGATTCTTTGGGATCATATCCGTGTCCCCGAATCTGGCTCTCGAACGTGAAATGGTCGCTCGGAAACGATTTCCAGTCCATGATGATCTTGCTCTTCTTCTTAGTCGGGAGGTAGAAACTCCCCAGCAGCAAATGCAGATTCATTGTCAGCGTACCCATGGTCCCGACTTCGAGCGCGGATGCGCCCACGATGGGCGCTACGGCCTCGGACAACTGCTCAGCGAGCAGCTGCCATTGGAACATGGGACTATTTTCTAGTTTTCGGAAGTGTCCCTGGAGACCGAGGGTGGCCCAGGTGTCGAGATAGGTTTGGATATACTCTGCTGTGGCACGGGGTTGTATGCCCAGTGAGTTCCCACAGAAGTAGATACATGGCTCACTGAATGGATCTGGTTGATGTTAGAGATATGAAGTGTGCGGGGTGAGTCTGGACATACCTGGCTTACTCAACTTGTTAGATTTGAGGCTTGTTTTGGAAGGGATAATGAATTTTGAGCGGAAGGAGCACAAGTGGTCTTCTGCGTCGAGCGATTGCGCATAATCTAGCGAGTTCGCCTTAGCTGGGAAGGTTGGCTTCACCGTACGTTCTAGTTCAATGGTAATCGGTCCCATCCTGAGTCGCGGTTGATGAGGTCGTTTCGGGAGTGGCGAATAGTGATTGGGAAGTAGAAATGGCTTACTAGAACGTGAGACCAAATTGGCAATTGAGAATTGAGAATGGAATAAAATGGCCTATTCTCTCATCTTACTTTATACTCGTCATGCATGAAAAAACCCATTGGCCATTCATGTCGGTCTTCCGCTACTTGAGTAGCCTCCGTGGCTCACTGCCTTGAGGAAAGAAAAGATGCTTGTTATAAAAGTAGTTTTGTAATTGGTAATACCACCATTTTAAAGTCACTGGTGCCTTTGACCTCATTGGGTTAATCTATTCTTATTAGTTCTATTTTAGATCATATATTTACTAGAAGTAGTAACCCAAAACAATACCATAAACAAATGTTTTTTAAAAATTGCCTAACTAGACATTGTTTGTTTTACAAATCCCATGCTTATATCTTACAACAGGCTCCAAATTCATGAATCCACGCTAAGCGAATAGTCTCCACTATATCTCGGCCGACTATTCTCGCAGCAAGTGAGACCCCATCGGCCGACTACTCTCGCCGCAAAGTGGGACCCCTCGGCCGACTATTATTGAAAGTCTCTGGGTATAGCTGCTGAGTGGTAGGGTGCTACTATCATTGTACTTGTTTAACAAGTTTTTTCAAGACTTTTGGTTTGTATAAAAATGCTGCTTTTTAGAACAGCAGCATTACTCCCTCAACCTCTTCATTTGTGTTCTCGTCATGTTAGACCCTCTCAACACTAGTCTCGCTAAATTCAACGTTTCTTCTTGGAATGGCTTCCTCCCAGATGAAATCCCCCTTGGTAAGTTAAGCGACATATACTATTTAGAATGGGAGACCCTAGTCCAGAGATTACCATTATTGCTAAAAAAGAAATGCCTACGGGGATCTGTTGATCGCATGCAGGTCCTCTCAACACGTAACCTTGTATCTGAACCAGAATGGCGAAGAGCGTACGTTGTACTCTCGTTCATGACACATGCCTACATCTGGGAAGCTGGGGGACCATCATCAGTAAGTCAAGAGCGATTTTGACTTCTTCCTAATTTAAAAAATCCTGCAGCGACTACCGTCCCAAATCTCTGTACCCTTCCTCGAAATCGCTTCACACTTTGGGCTACCACCAACAGCAACCTACGCAGCAGTCAACCTCTGGAACTTTACCACAGCGACCTCCGGCGCAGACATCAGCAAGGTTCAAAACCTCCGCTCCCTCAATACCTTCACCGGCACCCAAGACGAGGAATGGTTTTACCTAATCTCCATCGCCATGGAAGCCCATGGCGCTCATCTTATCCCCCTCATGATGAAAGCCATGGACGCCGTCCGCGCCAACGATTCAGCTATCGTCATCGACGCTCTAACGCAGTTCCACACCTGCATCAAAGAGTTAGGAGAGATCTTAAAGAGGATGAATGAGAGATGCGATCCTACAGTCTTCTACACCGAGATCCGACCTTTCTTAGCAGGGAGCAAGGACATGGCTATTGCTGGCCTGCCAAATGGTGTATTTTATGAGGAGGGAGATGGTAAAGGGGAGTGGAGAGAATATAGCGGGGGTAGCAATGCGCAGAGTTCTTTGATACAGTTCTTTGACATTATTCTCGGTGTACAACACTCGTTGACGAATGGCTCTAATGGGCCCAAGAGCGGCTTTCTCAAAGTCAGTCCTTTCCTTATGCTCAATCTCGAAATCAACTAACTCTATACCAGGAAATGCGAGATTACATGCCAGGCCCCCATCGTGCATTCCTCCGGCACATCGAATCCATAGCCAATATAAGAGCCTACGCCGAAACCACGCCCATGAACAAGGTGACCGAGGCCTTCAACCTAGCCATTGACGAGTTGAAAAATTTGCGAGATATCCACATAGGGATCGTAACGAGGTATATCACTATTCCTGCAAAGCAGCATTCGCCACGGAATGCGGAATTGAATCTAGCGGTCGCGTCGTCCAAGTCGTCGGAGGGAAAGGAGCTGTATGGCACTGGTGGGACGCAGCTTCTTCCGTTTTTGAAGCAGAGTAGAGATGAGACGAGAGATACGCTCATTGTATAATTTTGAGAGTTATGGGTCGGGAGTGTAGTTTTTATATAGAGATATTTATATCTTAAGGGGCAATCAAGGAGTAAAGGGTAAAATATATGTACTAGTTGTATACTGGAACGGAATCAAAAATTGTATAGCAAATAGATATGGGCAAGCAACTATTTGATGGACTTTGATACCAACTTGGATGAAAATTGATGCTGCCATCATGCAGACTCGGCCCATCTTGTAATCTCAATTCTCCACCCTCATCAGTCACAACGTGAAGCATGCCTTTCCTTCCATTATATCACCACGGGGTTCAACGAGAGAAACTGGCGAGAGCTAGATGTCGCCATCGTTGGTGGCGGTATTGGTACATCCCACTTCCCAGCCCTCACTATCCTCTCCCAACTAGCTCCCGTAGGCGGTCTCGCAGCCGCAATTCCATACGGAAAACCGGGCTTCGAGTCATCATCTACAAAGCGAGCAGAATTCGCAAGCGAGGTCGGAACCTCCATCAGCTGTGCAGCGAACGTGACAAGATGGCTAGAAGAATGGGGCGTGAATATTCTGATCCGCTGGTGTATTGTTCTGAAAGATTTCGTACGACGTAAATGAGCAAAAGCTAATGTGAGAGATTATATCTTGAAGTGTAGTTATAGGCTAAGTAAGCCCTGAAGTATGCTGCAATATGAGCCTTGAATCTAAGGCACAAGCCTAAGGGCCTGCGCTACGGCTATGATGCGTCCAAGAGTCATAAACACCTACAACTAGCCTGAACTATCACCTTGGTAGCTGGGCAGCCTGTAGATTCCAGCTATATAGCTATATCAACTAATTTCCCGTTATAATACGGTCACGTGGGAAAACTGTGTAAGTCGCAGGAAATATTTTCCATTCTGTACTTCATTGATCGGTAATAACAGCCATCGACCCATTTGTGTACTCTTTAAGAGTTCATATCTAAGCAGCGGCGGTCACCATAACAAGACCAAGTCGGCCTCTATTCATGCTTGGTGCCATCCCATTGATCACGTCGACTGCGAAATTGTCCAAATCCAGAACACGATGAATACGGACAATTCTCATTATCGCTGCATCCACCCTAGGATCTTCACGTACAGGATGGGCTTGAGCAGCCACTTGCTTGTCACCACCAGGTTTGTTTTCCTGCAAATCTAAGGTTGAAAGGCAGCCGCCATTTTCCACCTTTGCGATAACGTTAGTGCAAAAGTCAACCGATTGGGCGATTTCCTCCTTGGTAAGTTTCCCACCTGCTTCAACGGTACCCTGTATGACTATATGTATCGCAAACGTTGGTTAGAGAACATAAACAACTAGTGCAGATATAGAAAGAAATAGACTTACTGGGCTTAAAATGCTCAAAAGCGTTGTCAAATCCAGGCTCGTCCAGATTATTCAAGATGTTTTGCTCTCGACCGTAAATCTGCTCGAGGGTGCTGGTTACGACCAGCAGAAAGCGAGTATACCCCTCGGCAACTTTAGTTGAATGCCAGGCCATGGCGTCGCCCTCGCTGCAGTCACCTCTCAGCGACGCACAAATTGTGATGGCTGCAGAGAGGCCACTGTTCATGGCGAGATGGACGCCCGACGAGAAGAGCGGGTCGATGAAGCAGCCCGCGTCGCCGGTAATACGGAAATTGGGACCTGCGTATTCGGATGCACTGTACGACCAGTCCGATGCAGTTTTGAGATCCCGGGATTTCATGTGAGCATTCTCGAGGAGTTTAGCAATGGTTGGTGTCTCCTTGAGGGTGTGCTGGTAGAAATCCCACGTGCTCGTTGACCCGCATGCCTCCTTTTTGGGGGCGACCATACTTTGCTTCATAGTAATACCCACTGACACTGTGCCGTCGTGCAAAGGGATGAACCAGGCCCAACCGCTTCCATCTGTTTGTTGAATCAGCTAGGCTTGTTGCATATATGGTGCAGTACTTACCTTGAATCGCCTCGAAGAACGGGTCGCCCACCCCAGGCCCATAAGTGCCCGCAGACTCCCAATATCCCCAGGTCGCGATACTCTTGAGCCCTTGGTTGTACTTACGGTTCTTCGCATATTTGGTGCTCACCAGACCTGCCCGTCCGGATGCGTCGACGAGGTATTTGAATCTAATTGTTCCGGCAGCCTCGTTCTCTTTTTGTGACCAGGAAGCAGACACGGGCTGGCCCATCCCCACCGTGGAGCCGTTCGAATTCCCATTTAGATCTTTATGTTGAGGCTCAAATTCTATCGCAGTCACCTTTGTCTTGTCGAAGGTCTTTGCACCACTCTCGCCAGCATGCTTAAAGATAATGTGATCCGCTTCAGAGCGAATTACATTCCACGAGTGATTTCCAGCTCCGCCGGCGGCAACAAAATCGGTGACTGATAAGCTCTATAGTAAGTCCTGGTGTTCAAGAAGGGAATAGCTGGAATCTTACAGGCAGCTTTTTTGGAATTGAACTTAAACGAAGCGCCATTCTGGTTAACGATGGGTCAGTCAATATTGACTTTGGAAATTGGGGGAAGAGAGTAGTTACAACCTTTCGCAGGAATCCGTGGTTGTGGAATTTCTCATGCAGATCAATGAACTCGAGAAAATATTTCACCGATGGTAACATGCTTTCACCTATATGGTATCTATCATCTTGGTTAGGAGGCACGAGCGAGGAATAGAGGGGTTTGTCCCACCGAGGAAAGGCATCTGCCTCTAGCAATACAGTATCAATACCCTCACGCGCCAGCACAGAAGCGGTATATGAGCCAGCTGGTCCGCCACCGATCACCAACACGGTACATTCTTCTGGGATAGACACTGACATAGCTGATAACTAAGACTATGAATACATAAGTTGAAGCAACAGCATAGGGCAAGATACTTTGTATAAGCTTTTGCTTTCACTATTTAATGCCCGGGTTTTCATTAACTAAGTGGTCGGCAGGCACTTGGATTCTGCAAGATGCCGCCAGAGTGGTTATTATTAGTCGGCCGAGGGATGCAACCTTAAGCAACCCCCTTGCCAGCCCACTATTTTCGGGTCCGACCTTAATCGATCTTCAACCCGCTATTTTCGGCCGAGAAATCCAACTTTAAGCGGCCTATGACGCTGTACTTGCTAATAAGCTACTGTATTGACTAATGAGCTTTCTATACGAATAAGGTAGCGTAATTACGAATAACTCAGCTTATTGTCTAATGCAGTAAAATCGGGCTAAGAACATATATAATATATTTTAAAATAAGAGGGTTATAACATAAGTTTAACCCTGCCGTCCAGACACTTCTAGAAATAAACTTTATATTAAGTAGTATTTTAAGACAGATTCCCTTTAAAATTGTCGGCTGCTTAAGAGAATTCACGTGATAAATATAATATTTCTTCTTGTTGAACCTCTCTTTTCAAGAGGTCAAGAATTAATTTGGATATCGACGTTAATACTACGGCGTTTACCCTTCGTATCGCCTTCTTGTGTAATTCTCTACCTTAAGCTCTTCATAAAAATCTTGAAATAATAACTGTTAAATGACCATTTTTAAGAGTGCTAGCACTACTACAAGAGCGCAAGGGCAAGATTTATCTAGAGGACTATAGTGTTTTCGTGGCTATTAAGAGCTCTTTAACCAATACCGAATTAGACATTATATGATTCTACATTTATCTTTTTTAAATACTATTTATTCCTTCTTATGTCACTTCGTAATAAGAGGTATTATAATACGCTTAAAATAAACCACTGATGTATTAGTTACAATGACTTTTGAACAATTTCATATAAAACTGTTCTATGTGATTGCCTAAACGTAAAAATATTATCTCATTATCAAACCTACCATCTTATCCAACAATCATTGCTGCTGCCTGCTCTGCAATCCCATATAGTGTGGCTTGTGGATGGCCCCCAATCGGAGCGGGAAATATACTTGCGTCCACAACTCGGAGTCCTTGAACGCCTTTGACCCGGAGCTCCGTGTCGACAACTGAGCCAATGGCACATGTCCCTGCGGGGTGAAAATGTAGATCTCCAATTGTACGGATCCTGTCTTCAATCTCCTCCTTGCTACTATCCATAGTCAATGCTTTCATTCCTGGTGCAGGCGCTACTTCGGTTTCAACCACATCTTGACCAGCTAAAGTGCCTGTAAGACACTGTAGTAGCCGCTGTACCCCGTACACCAATGCTGCCCGATCCATCGAAGTAGTAAAGTAGTTGCCCTCGATCAGAGGGGCATCGGTTGGAGAGGCGGATGCCAGACCCACAGTCCCACGAGATGTTGGAAGAGTGAGCATCACAGACGTACCAATATAACCACCATCGAAAGGTATCCCAGGTGCCAACGGGTGGTAAGCTATCATTACCTCAGAGTGTACTCTGCCAGTCTTACCTAGACCATGTGAGTCAAGACTGTCCTCATCTTCAGCTAGAGCTTGCTGAAGCACATTGGCAGGCAACGACTGGTTGACTGTCCAGTCTACTGGAAGGCCTTTCACAAAAGCCGGGTCAGAGAGCTTCGGGTGTCCAAGGGACAGTCCTCGCTCGGGGTTACGCAGTTTGAAGACTTGGTACAATGCAAAATGGTCGAAGAGGTTTGCACCAACATTTGGGGAGTCGTAGATTAGTGGGATGGAATGCTGGTTGAGTAGGGCAGCTGGACCGACTCCTGAAAGCTGCAAGAGCTGCGGCGTTTTTAAGGTACCGGTGGCTAACACAATCTCTTTGCGAGCTTTAATCTGGCGGCCATCGAAAAGCACGACACTGGTTGCACGAGGAGTTTGATTTGGCAGCGACTCAAATACTATACGATGTACAGGAGTATCAGTTCGTACTTCAACCCCAGCCAAGCCGTATGCCGTATGAGAGGGTTGACGGATGCCGAAATTCCAATTCTCAAGGAATTCAGATAGACCAGCAAGTTTCCCTACACCGGACGGAACATGCTTTACTCCAAGCTCTGCCCAAGCCTTCCGAAGGGGTTCACGTAGCGGATAATGGCGTTTCGGATCGCTGGCGCTGACACTCGTGATTTTTATAGGCCCAGATAGGCCGTGTTGCTGAGGATCTGCTTCTTTTGCACTGAACTGCTCACTTCGCTTCATATAGGGTAGAAGGCCGCTGTAGCTCCAGCGTTCATCGCCGACAATTTGAGCCCAAGCATCGTAATCGGTTGCATCACCACGCATCCAGCCACCATAATTTAGCACACTGCCTCCACCAAGTGTCTTGCCGGCGGCAAGGCTGAAAACTCGGCTGGCCGTCGCTGGGTTGGGTCTGGTTTTATATGACCAGTCGAGCTCAGAATCTTTTAGTGCGAAACCTGCCAGTGGAGTCACTGTATTTGGGTTCGAGCTGGGATGGGGACCAGCTTCGAGGAGAAGGATAGTAGTGGATTGACCAAAACGCTCTGCAAGACGGCTTGCAAGCGCACAGCCTGTGAGACCGCCACCGACGATAATATAGTCGTAGTCTGTACAGTGTTCCATCTTACGAAAGCCAAGAGAAGAGATTGCTTTCAAGAGATGAAAGAAAAGTAATGTCATAAAATCCGAAAAGGCAGGATAATCCCTAGTATATTAAGGAGGGATGGATAATAAATCCTCCGTTCATTGATTGGTTAATTACCCACCAGTCTAATCGAGACAACATGCTTTATTTATTGGTAAACGTATGATCTGTGGAGCAGTTCACGAGACGCACAGTATAAGTGGATGGCGGTACCAAAGTACAGACCCTTCAAGTGGTGCACGCTCACGTCAGCGCAGCTCTATATATAGTAAGCAGGGAGGGGAACAATCGATATTTCCTTACCATTAGAGAGTCAGTTTAAATATGAGAACAGCTAAATAAATAATCAAGTCTGTCCCGAGCGGAGATATTGTCTTCGAAGATCATGACTAGTAAAACAGGACACTGTGATCATTCAAATTTCTCCTTGGCATTTAAGTTATGACTACATGTTCGATGCAACATAATACCTGTAGAAGCCTAAGTTTTCATGTATCACGTAACTCGACTTTAGGAATCAAGACCCTTTTTGCGGGTGAGAGCACCTTGTTAAATTCGTAAGTCGACTTATATGCGTAAGCATTTCCCAAATCAACCTGCAACGTTATATTCCCAAAATTCAGCCACTTAGCCAAGGCCAAGGTCTTGTTCGTGAGAGTGAAGTTCTCTTATAAGTTTCATATACTGTGATTAGTTCATGTCTCTTTCTGCCCAAGATGTCATATACTACGAATCGTGATAGAGAATTAAGGTTGAATCCTCATTACTTATGTTGGAATTTTCCTTGTTAAGTAAGTAAATCATTATAAACTTAGGGTGGCTAAATGATGTTACATAGTAGTACACTAACTATATCAACTCTTGTGCATAGTTCTCTTGGCTTATAGATAGTTTACTATGTATTTCGCTATACGAGTATGTTAGTAATAAGTATATTATATAACCTCTCAAGGTTTGTAACTATATACTATATTAAATTTAAATTTTTTCTAGTAAAAATTTACTTAGTAACTTATTAAGTTACCTTTTTCACTATAAATATAAACTAAATTTTTTACTTGTACATTAAATCTTATTAATCATTTTAGTTTTACTTTAGATATGAAATGATTTCTTTCTTTCCATAACTTATTTATAGATAAGTTTTCTTTCATTAAGTCTTATTTTTTTTTAACTTAGTAGTTATTTAAAAAGTAGTGTACTTTAGCTTCAAAGTGTTTTATTAATTGTAATAGTAAACAAGAATTTGTAAGTATAGCTTAGCCTCGACTTTCTTGACAATAATTTCTCGTTTACTGTATAAACCAGGGAACTAACGTTAGTATTAATATTAATTACTAAGAAATAATACTTGAGACTAAGCAGCTATTTAATTATGCAATGGGTGCATAGAAGCTAAACTGGCCCTGTGGGTCGTAATCCTCCTTCAAAGCTTGTAAGCGGTCCTGGCGCCATGCATCGCTTCCATACCATGCCAGCGGGGTCTCATCACCAAAGGCATAGTTGACATAAGTGTTCAGAGTTGTTTCTCCACTGCCTTCATAGAGAATCTGGCGGATTTGATTACCAAGGCTGTAGGCGACCGCGTCGAGCTCCGTGCCGTTGGGTGTATAAGTGAGGAGAGGGGCAACGAGAAGATTGTCTGCACGATAGGCAAACGCTGTAGCATCGTCGTTGAAAGCCTTCACGCCCTGCTGGGAGTAACCCTCAAACATGAAGAGCGCATTGCTAAAGGGGGTGGATGCATTGGTTGTGGCTTGTCTGAAAAGATCATACGCAAGTGCTTGAGCTGTGCTGTTATATGATTTGAGATAGATGGGGAAACGTGGGTTGGCATTTCCAGATTTTTGGCATGGTGTATCGTCTAAAGAGATGCCGGTCCATGTAGCCAAGTCGCGATAGGTTCCCGACGAAGCTGTGGAAGAGATGGGATTCAGGTCGAGGAACGGTTTCGTGTAATTCTCATTGACGGCGTCTACTCCTTCTTGAATAAGATACATTGCAATGACGGGCTGTGAAAAGGGTCAGAATATAGCCAGTCATGTGCGCTCATAGACACTGAACGTACCTTCTCCGCATCAGTGGTAGGATCGAAGTACCAATACGACCAGTTAATGAGATCTACGGGCATAGATGCGCCGTTGGTCAACCATTGCTCGTTGGCCACTTCATAAACAGCTGCAACCTGGTCGCCACTGAACATGATCGTCTCCATGGCATAATTAGGATTCTCCAGGTCATAGATCTTTGACGTCATGGAGGTGATGATGCCAAAATTGTGGCCCGCACCTCTCATAGCCCAGAAGAGTTCTGAGTTCTCATCGACGGTGATCAAGCTGCCGTTGGCCAAGACCATATTCATCGAAATAAATTGGTCCGAGACAAGTCCGTGGCGACCTTGAAGCCATCCATGACCACCTCCAAGGGCGGGACCGAGATAGCTCACACATTCACAGGTTCCCGTCACTATCTCTCGAGATTAGTCGTTGAGGACCGTCTATAACGACCATGGCGCGAGCTCACCTGTCTGTTTTCCGACCGCCCAAAGCGCATCCGTGAGGTTCTTGGACATAACTCCACCACCAACGGTGACGGATTGCCCATCGTTGGCTACGGTGATGTTGCTCAGTTGGCTCATATGGATTTCGATACCATGGGTCATCTTCCCCAGGGTGGTGATGGAGCCATGCACGCCATTGGTGGTGAGAAAAGGCAACGAGTTCTGGTTGGCGAAGTTGACCTGATATTGAAATATAAGCAAGTTGTCACCGAAGACTAAGAGCGTGAAGAGTATAGGAGTCTTACGGTTGCAACAATATCATCTTCGGTGCTGGGAACAACTACGACATTTGCCACAGGGGTGCTCGAGTTAGACCATCGAAGCACAGCAGAATCAAACGCCACGGTGCCTGGCAGGTAAATCTGGGCAGTCGACGAGAGCTGCTCAGCCAGCTGCTCATAGTTCGCAGCTCCCAGGCACTCATCAAGGTTTTGAACACGGGAGGCAGAGAAATCCCGGCCGGAAACTGCAGTTGCCCATGCCACGAGGGCGACAAGCTTCAGCTGGAAGGAATGCATCGGTGCAACGAAGGAAAAGATCAGCAACCGAGGCTGGGTGAGAAGATGTGCGTCGGGTACTGAGACGCGACCCGATGGTGGGAGCAGAGTGAGTTATATCTCCATCTTCCTGCGAGGGTTCTCCCATTCTCTACAAGCTCATTACATGCATTTGGGCCCGTTAAACTAAAGCATCGTGCCATATGGTAAGCCAGCTCGCCTACCAAGAGCCGATGGACTCATTTCCAATGTCCGTTCATGTTGGAACCATACCCACGTTTGGAGGAGCAGGGATGGGCCATGCACGGGGACCGGTTGTGTGATGTTAGTCAGGTTGTGCGCACTGCTATTTGGTGGGGCCAGCTCCTTTATAATGATAGCCATTCTTATCTGATAAGCCAGAACAGAGATGATTTCCAAGGTGTATCTTGTTCAACGGGTTTTGTGAAACGGTAGTGGTCCTACCATTTGTTCCAAGGCGACCGAGGCATAGCTGTAAATACTAGCCACTGCCGGAGCTCGTCAACTCGAAGACTGGTAGTACACATGGTATAGCACAGTCAACAAGATTTACGTAATTTCCAGGGGTATGCACAAGGTCTGGCAAAATCATCAGAGCGCATAATGTGCATATGTAGAAAAAGTAGGTCGTATGGAGGGGTCGGAACTGAAGGCCGGTGGGGCCATGGGCTGAGAAGAACATATACCAGCAAGCTTCCGACGTGGTGAATCCTTTGAATGGAACTACGTACACTACAGTGCTAAGAATTAAAAAACCCCTACCTGGTCTTCCGCTTCTAGGGGTTTTCGACGAATCCAACGTTGAGAGTGTCAGAAGCGAGCCACAGGGTAGGGGTTTATTTGCCCTATTGTGCATGTACCCCACATGGCATGCCGGTGGCTGTGGGAGAAGTGCGGCTCTTGGAACGTGGCGGCTGTTGCGCGCTGATTTTGCCGTTTTGCACCGTTACCCTAGCCGGTACCCTGAACACTGTCCTGGCAGGTCCAGATGATATCCTCAAGAGTCATCGCAGCCCTCACAATAATACTGTTTTATTGTCAATAACTGCCGACCATAATTTTTTTGAAATTTGCAGGTGGTTGATAGCATCTCTTTCGGCAGTTAGACATCCGGCAATTTCAAATGGGCCTGAGGATATAAGTGGTTAGCGCTTCCGACGATATAGTAACGTTAAGAGTGTTATAGAAACTTGAAATCAAGGGACATCATCATTTCAACGCAATGCTTACACAATATCGCTAGACTCGTGTTTAGATCAAGTATCAATCACTTAATCAAATCAAGGTTGCACAGGTGATCAAGACGCAGTCAAATTTCCATTGGCAATTTTAGATCCCAAACCCTTCCCTTGCACGTCAGGATTAGCGCAGGGGATAAGTTCTTAATCAACCATCCCTCCAGAATCAATCAAGGGCTCTGGCGAGCTGCGAAAGCAGCCTGAATAACTCGTCAAATCTCGTCTTCACTGAACCTACAAGCCTGCCAAGGAACAACTGTTGAAGGGTGAAAGGGATCTTAGGTCTGTAGGTCGAAGGAAACGGAAGATCCTAGCGATATCGCGATATCCCCTACGTTAAAGATTCTGCTTTGCCTGTTCCATGCCACTTTTGATACTACTGGACTTGTATGTCGGCAACCGTGCGAGAGCAATCACCCATATCACAACTTCTAGGGTATGAAGCAAACGAAGCACTGACCTTCACAACTATGTAACGTCTCGGCGCTATCTTTTCATATCCTCGCGGTATATACACTCCTTCGTCACGTACAGGATGCGCTAGGCACTTGTACAAAGACCGAGAAGAATCCACTACCTCTCGCACTGCGGTTTAGATCGGCACTCGATATACCTGTCTGGACCTAAGTCCTTATAAGCTTCAACTTAGCCGCCTGTTTGATCTGCCAGTGATCGCAATGTCTGATTCCACGGCCCAGGCTGCGGCGGCGGCAGCAGCAATGGCAGCAGCTATTCGCACTTTCAATACGGAATTGTGGACGCTCTATGCGTTTGGCATCTTCGTGACAATGCTCAGAACGTGGGCTCGGGTGAAGGCCGTTGGCATCAGAGACCTTCGAGCCGACGACTTCATCGTATGGCTAGCCATTGTGCGTGTCCCAATACCTTTATATCGGTCTCCATTGCTAAAGCAGGCCTGGTTCCGCAGCTGCTCTACACCACACAGTCAACTCTGGCATATTTCGCTGTAAATCATGGTCAGAGTCTTGCAAACAATTCTATGACGGACACCGAGCGAGCCACATTGTCCACCAATTCCACTGAATACCAGCTAAGGTACGTTTTTAATTCAAATGAAGAGTTCGCAGAGCACGCTGATGAACCGCTTCTTATGTAGAGTTTTTGGCTCCAAGATTCAGGTTGCGGGCTGGACCGCTTACGTGTGTTTGATCTGCACGCTCAAGATGGCCGTGCTTGTCTTCTATATCAGACTTATGGTAGATTTCCAAGACGATCTCTGGTCTTAGCTTGATGGGTTATTGACTTATCAACTTCACAGGAAGGTCTTAGCATTCGTTTTCGCATTCGCATCTGGATCGGATTTGGGCTCGTCGGCTTAACATTTGTCGCGTCGTTGGCAACAATCTATGGAGCATGCCGGCCGCTCTCGAAGTACTGGCAGATAAATCCAAATCCAGGAAGTAGGTTTTTCAACTTGTCTTGATGTTGCATCAATCTCTGCTGACTATTTTGCGTCTAGACGCCTGCCAAGGCGCTGTCGCGCGCCCGATCGTATGGGTCACATTTGCTTCCAGTGTGGCCACAGATATCTACCTCATTACGGTACCACTTCCCATGCTGTGGGGAACGAAATTACGACTTGCAAAGAAGCTTGCCGCCACTTTCGTGCTTAGTGCGGGCGTATTTGTTCTCGTCTGCTCGCTTCTGAAGACTGTCTTCGTTATAGTGGTAAGTCCTAGTGCTCAATGGATCCCCCATGTCTATCTCGCCTAGAAAAAGCAACATATCTCTGACTTTAGTCCATCAGGATCCCATACGCGGTGCACAACTCGCTGGTGAATGGGGTACACGGGAAGCATTTACCTCAGTGGTCACCACCAACCTCCCGATGATCTTCCCCCTGCTCAAGACATGGCTGAAACCAATCTTCGGAAGTGCGCTCGCCTCTACCGAAACGGCATCGAAGTATCCATCTGGTTTTCGAACAATTGGTGGCGGCACTACATCAGGTAGAGGAGGCCAACGTCGGACTACGACTAGTACGAAGTCATGTGTCGCTCGAAGCTACTCAATCAGCGAGAGTGAGGAGAATATTGTGAGTAATATAAAGATGCAGAACTTGGAGGGTTATAATGGGCCGGCTATCATGGTTACCAATGAATTCCAGGTCGCTGATAGTAGAATTGGCAAAAGCAGCCAATGGAATACAAGGCATTCGCCTGAAGCTTGGTAAGAATATAACTCGATAGATAAAAGTTATAGCGCAAGGTATATTACAAGAAATTGTACTACTTTTAATCGAACGCGTCACTTACACTTTAACACCTGATATCTCTATAACTAAACATAACTAGAATTCGCTAGCTGTATTGAATTCACGGAAGAAATTATAAGTAGGGTTTGTCTGCAATTCAAATTTCAGTATTTGCGATACTACAAACTTTACGATTGGCTTAAAGGCTCGTTGAATTTATGTGTCGTTGCTTCTGACCGACATACCACGGGTCAAGTTGCATATCCCGACTGTCAACCCCAACTAGAACAATACATAGCCAGCATCTTCTTTACTTGTAGAGTATACCTAGTCGTCTGGCATTGCTCCAACCTAGGCAGAAAATACAGTCAACGTAATGACGCCGCAATTTGCGACAACTTCGCAGAAAATGATCAAGATGAGGTTCTTTGTTCATTTACGGGGAGCTCTAATTCCACCACCAAAATCGACGATCGAGTAATCAAGATTCTCCTTTGTAATATGGGACTTAGGCTCTATAAGAGACTGTGCTAAAGTTGTACCATGCTACTCCAACGACTAATAACCATATTCACAAAGCAATACCTAACGGTATCGAGGCGTATGAAGACACATCTTCGAGAAATTGACCGACCTGATGCATGTATGCACCGAAGGTCGCAACCAATTTTCAGCGTAAGCTACAAGCTTCTGAGGGTAGGACAAGCTTTACGAGCTCGGACTGGGCTGATGGATGGCGGTGATTCATTGACAGTACCATCGAGCAAGGAATCCAACCAGTAATGGAAATTGATCACGCGGAAAAACTTGAAAAAAGAGCGAATATCTAAGATATTATCAGATATGCTAGCTCACATAGTAGGGCGCCTCATCCATAAAATATGATATACAGAAAAACGACAACCTGAATGACCCTATAATTTAATTATGTTATAACTATATATACTGTTTGTTATACGACATCAAAGCGAGAGATACATTATTTCACGTACGCTACTTTAATATAACCATATGGACATTAAACCAAGTTAACTTTTAGAGTATTACATTAGAAAGTTATCTATATGTTATAACGGAATATTTACGCTCTACTTTATAAATCTTCAAACTCTAGTCCTATACAAACTTCTCCTAAGACGGGTATATACCGCCGCTAGTAGATATAGTACTTTCCGTCACCTAACGACTTTGTTCTTCGTATAGAAATCCCAAAATCGGTATAATATCCTTAATCTTTGCTATCCTATTTGCAGCGGGTGTCTAAGTGATCCAAGGCCTACTACTTATCAATGACCTTAGGGAAGGTATCTACCGCCTATAAATCCGTATCTATTGGGCCCGGTATCACACAATTGAAGGTTGTATTGTATTTATTACCTAGCTCTTACGCTATCACTTTTGTAGCAACCTCGAGTCCGGCTTTGATGTAGCGTACGGACCCGAATAGAGACCCCCCATCCCAGCCATAACGCTAGTGATATTCATCACTATTGGCGTAGGGCGCCAAAGTGTGGTACCGCCTCTTTGATGAGCATAATAGGGAAGCATAGATTTATGTCGAGAATATTGGACCAAATAGAGTTTTCTATATTCTCAATCAAAATATTATAACCGGCGCCGGCACTATTAACGATAATTTCTATCACACCCCATTCGTCCACGTGTGCTTTAACGACCTTTTGTGGGCCTTCTGGATCATCTCCTGCTGCCTGGACTGCTAGAGCCTTGACGCTAAGCTTTTGAAGTTCTTCAATGACTGCATCCGCCTTGCCGCGGGCGGTATTGTATGTAATTAGGACATTGGCACCGCGCCTGGCAAGCTCAAGGGCAATGCCTTTGCCAATGCCTGGAGAGCCTCCGGTGACGATGGCGTTTTCCCCTCGAAGACCATCTTAAACCGTCATGGTATCCAGGACAGGGTAGTCTGTGCCTCTGGCAGCGAACACAGTGGGGTTGAATTTCATCACATTTTAGTCCCTATACTTGATGGCAAAATATACAGTCACGTGGGGGAGGGTTGGCAGGATACTTACGCTCTTTTTGCATCTGTAGCACCCATCTACACAAGATCTATCAGTCATAGTCGATCAAGTACAGCGAATTGAAGCTTATTCTTAGACCGGTCGGGCTTCTTTAGTAACTGTGACATTACCGATCTTTATGTTTACATACGAAGATACGCAGCATTGCAAGTTTATGTATGATACGCGTAGAACTACAGAAGTTTATTGATACATCCCACTTTTGGATGTAATGTCAGGTGATGTGAGCAATGTTTTGAAAATGCGGGCAGTAATATTTACCTCGAGAAATCGCTGCTTACCTAGAATGGGGAGAGCAAATTCATATGCTCTATTTACCAGGTGACCAAGTAATATTGGTTGCTATGTGAGCTATGTGACACTCTTAAACTGACCTTGGTAATCTACCCGAATCTGCTGTATATCGGCCGTACACCCCCGCCTAAAGCTGACATAACAGGGATTAACGACCCACTTGATGTACATATAGCAAGTATCTTATCGAATCATGAGGGATTCTCATGCCACTGACACTCCTTCTCAGCGGCACAGTTGGTCTCATCTCTCAGAGTGGCTTAAAGCGCAGAGTTTTATGTCCTAAGTTGGCTATTAAGTAAGTGATAGTTGATGAAACGAGGGGAATATGCCAAAGGAGGTCAGATTAGGCATGAAATAGGTGGCTCATTACCCGATCCTACTGGCTGCCACCTATGGCATAGTAGTGTTCTACACAATGGTTATATTAGATCATAAGCTATCGCCTTATCAAATCTAGGCCCCAATACGGTATCCTGGTATCTTAGTTGGGCTTCACGTAAAAAGTATGAGCTAAGACTGCGGTAGTCCTCAATTTTCATCTACTGTACTTGAATCCTGAAGCAGATTCCTACGACCTGGCGTCTTCATCAGTAGGCAACTGCCATCAGTGTTTCGTCTTTTGTCCTTCTGCAACTTCAGAATGGGCTTACAAGGACCCATATTCAACCACGACCTGACAGCTGCCAGTACACCAGGTGATAACTCTAGTCGCACCGACTCAAACCTTTTTAAAAATGGCCCAGCAACACCGGTGGTCACTGAAAAGGGCCAGACTGACATCGACAATAGGTTCTATAACAGCACGACTAGGCATGAAAATCGTGGCGCTCCTTGGAAGCCAGCTCCGCTAGGCAGCTTCCCAATTATGGGTCTTGGGGCTTTAATTGGAGTCATTGGGTGTGCGATCGGTGCCATCATCATCGTCACAGTCTCTCACGGAAAGCAGACAAATTTCATGGTAGCCCAGGTTTCGGTGTTGCTTGCTATTATAGATAATGCTGCTAATGCGATGTTGACTTTTGCCCTCGCGGGAGGCATCGTGAATACATGGTGGTACATGGCGTATAAAGGAGGAACTATCCGCGAGCTCCATCAAAAATGGATGTTGGGTGACAGTCTCTGGGACGCCATGTGCAGTGGACGCAGCATGAACGTTGTGGCTATAGCTTCAATCTTCATCTACTGGGGTTTGTTTGCCACAGATCCTTTGATGCAACTCGCGACCGACAAAGTCCCTCGCAGTGTGACTACTCCAGGACCGGTCTTTGCGTCGATAGCCCCAAAGATTCCTTATGGTTACACCGGTGTGTCTACTTCCAGGGGTGGAGATCTCTTCGTAGCGTTACCACCAGCAATCAATGCATCCCGAGACTTCTTCAACAAAGTACCAATCGACACCGGCTTTACTGGCTGCAAAGAGAATTGCACCGGTGCTGTCAACGGCGCAGGATTTGCGGTGGACTGCAAAACCTCCACCGTACCCGTTAGTTTTCTCTATGAGCTTGGCGAGGCGGGTAAAATCATGCAGAATGTAACTATCCTGGAAAATGAACATCAGATTGCATTTCAGACAAACTTCACAAATGTCTATGGCTCCTTACTCGGGATCAACTTAACAACCGCATATGTTAGTTCGATCGATGAGCAGTGCGTGGGCGTCATGACAGTCAGAACTTGCTCCCTTCAAGCAGCAACAGTTGTTTACCCGATCGATATAATAAGTGGGATTGTCACAGTTGGAGACATGGTAGCACCAGAAGTGATTGAACTGCAGAATGCAACATTTTGCGGTGGTGACTGCGACTTTCCGTTATATCCAGACGAAGCAATGACAATCGCCGGCATCACAACTGCAGCCATCGACTTTTTTGCTTCCATCTCCACCTACACATGGAGCTTTGGTGTAAATTCGGATTGGGCAAATGTCTACAATGGGTCTTTGTCAACACAGTATATGGATGTCTCAGCTGACGCTTTCAATCCCAGTATTCAATCCTGTAACGTCACATGGTCAGACCCGACGGATTTCATCATCCAATCTCTCCAGGAAATAATGTTCCGTGTTGCTTTGAATGCTGCGAATACCTCGCTCTATGAGTTGCAGTATTCCTTTGCGTCATACAATAATTACACTTTCACTCCACCTGCAGATGAAGATGGTGTCCCTAGAAATCAGACGATCATCATGGAACAGACGACTACCATACAGGTCTATGAATCATCTTATAAGTTCATGATCGCCGCTGTCTCGATATACCTTTTAAGCATTATTCTCGTTATTCCACTCTATTACGGGTACTGGGAACTTGGCCGCAAAGCCACGATGAATCCAATTGAGACAGCGAAGGCGTTCGATGCGCCACTGCTCCGAACTGGTGGTTCAAACGTGAATGCGGAGCATCTTGTGGCTGTGGTTGGCGACAAGAAGGTGCAATACGGGGAGGTGGTAAGAGATTTTCAGGATGAAAATAAGAATTGGACGTTGCCGGTCTTGGCGATTGATGAGAGCGATATTGTGGTAAAACCAACGAAGAATGCGACCTATTATTGAGGTGCCTATCTTATTAATTTTGTCTCACGATCCGGATGAAATAGACGATATAGGGACAATGCTTTGGGTGTATAGTATAGCAATTGGTTGTCTGACTTTACCTGACTTCAGGCAAGCGAAGTTCGCAGAAGGCTAGGGCTCAAAAATGCTCTCCTCTTCGTCACTCTGTGTATAGCAGTCACGGAAACCGGTTAGCCCTGATTCACATAAGCTTTAATTGAAGCAATATAACTAGTAAGCACTCTATGCAGATTTCAGTACTTTACAAAACTCACCTAGTTTGGAGGCTGAAACAAGTCCTTCAATCCTCCCCAGCTCTCTTCACTGTACCCAGCCTGCAGCTTTTGAGAAGACTTCAAACCCCAATCTGTCACTCCAATCATAAAATAACTTTTGAACATGAAGGCCATACTTCCCACTCCTACTTTGACCGGTACCAATTCCTCGTTGCTTGCTTTATGAAAGGCGGCCGCATCGGGTCCATGAGAGCTCATGCAATTGTGCAAACTAGCCCCTGCTGCTTGGAGCCCTCCTTCCCCTTCTTTGGCAATATACGATCCATGAATGAGCCCCATAAACTCCGACATGACATTTCGATGATATGACGGTGGTCGAAAGGTGTCCTCAGCTACTAGCCAACGTGGTGGAAAGATAACAAAGTCCGCAATTGCTGTGCCTGGGTGCGCATTAGACATAGCCGAGAGAACGGTATTGAGTGATGGATCTGGATGATCATATGAAATTGTGCCAATGGTGTTAAAACGATCCAGATCATATTTATATGGATAATATCTTCCTTCCCAGGCAACTACGTCGAATGGGGTGTGTCTCTGTAGTGCACGGAACAACTTGCCAGAAAATTTGTTGTAAACTGTCCACTGTGAGGTGGTATCGTGCTCATAAGTTGCAACGGGAATTTGGAAATCTCTAGCATTTGCCAGGCAATTAGAACCAATGGGGCCAAGTTCAGGAAGTTGGAAATGTCCTTGGTACAGCTCCAGGACGTAACCACGAATCGGCTCATTTTCATTTCCAAGAGAAACGCAGTGTCGAATTCCGCGAGGAATCACGCAGATCTCATTGGGTCGAACTAAGAGACGACCCATTTCTGTCTCAATATCTAGAGCCTCTAGCTGAGGAACAATCAACATGTCGCCATCGGCATTATAAGTGGCGGTTTTCTCGGGCATGGATCTACCAGCTGCATAGATGTAATACGCAACTCCAGTCTTCATTGATGGCTCACCAGCTCCGGCTACCATATTCAAACCACTTAGCCAGTCAGTATCAGCCTCAAGACCAAAAGGATCCCATCGAAGTTGATTTGGTAATTGGCTGAACTTTGTTGCAAACCTGCCATCCGACTCTACCGGATCAAAAGCAGAATGAGCTGCTGATGGAATGATTCTGTAAACCCACGTTTGTTGGTTTTCCCATCGAGGAGCCGTGAAAGCAGTCCCCGAAATCTTCTCTGCATACAAACCATACGGGCACTTTTGTGGAGAATTTTGACCAATAGGAAGGGCCCCTTTTATGGCTTCAGTTCTATAACAACGTGAGTTAAAGGAAAGCCGGTAAGTTAAAACACGAGCTTACTCGAGATTCGAAAGGAATCCAGTCTGATTTTGGTATTTTTCAGGTATTTGGAAGTTTGTTAAAGGCATGGTTTGGGTCTTTAAATACTACGGCTTTGCGTGACGGAGCGAAGTTGATATCTTGTAAGCAAGTCTCAAGTAATGCGGATCTTATTTCTACTGATTGATATTTTGGGACGCGTTCACTGGTCACTGTGTATATGAATCAACTTGCATTTTAAAACACATCAATATTTATTTTCATCCAAGCAAACTGCGGGAATTCAAACCTCAACCATACATGTGGGGTCTAGGGTACACGGCTCAGCCGCCGAATTGTCCAACGGCACTTGGTCAGCATGAGCGATCCCACCACCCTTTTTTTAAGGTTGACCCCCAGTGCAAGTGACCTTGTATCTACATGACTTAATTATCCACGTCCGTAGGAAGTTCCGATAGAATAATCCGGATGTTTGTTCCACTGATGGAGTGTTGGTTCGACTCCAAATGGTACTCATAAATGACTTCTCACGACATGCTTCAACATGATTGTCTGTATCAGCCTGAATATTTCCTGTTCCATTGATCTATAATATACTTATTTTATTATAATGAGTACCCAAAATTGGCTTCACATCCCAGAAGGATCGCACTTCTCTCTGAACAATATACCCTTTGGAATAATTTCCACGACCGAATGTGATACACCTCACGTAGCAGTAGCAGTTGGAGAGCACGTCCTTGATCTGGCGGTGTTTGCTTCTCGCGGAGGGTTCTATGAACTTAAGGTACTCGAAGAATCAAACACAAGTATCTTTACAGAGTCTACGCTCAATTCATTTGCTGCACTTGGACGGCCATTTCATCGAGAAGTTCGTCAACATCTCCAAGATGTTTTTTCCATCAATACGTCATTTCCCAAGATTCTGAAGGATAATGTTTCTCTCCAACAAGCCTCATTATTTCTGCTCAAGAATGTTAAAACACATTTGCCTATGAAGAGTCCAGCATATACGGACTTCTTCGCAGGCAGGAATCATGCATTTAATTGCGGTTGTATTTTTCGAGATCCAAACAACGCCCTTCAGCCAAATTATCTACACCTTCCTGTCGGGTACAACTCTCGAGCATCTTCCGTTGTTTCCTCTGGCACACACATTCGTCGACCACTTGGGCAATTCCTTGAAGACCCAAACATTAAAAAGCCTGTTCTTGGACCATGTCGGAAACTTGATATTGAACTGGAACTAGGTGCCTTTCTTTGCAGGCAAAATATAATGGGAGAACCGATTCCAGTAGACCAAGCTGAGGAACATATATTTGGTGTGGTGATTCTCAATGACTGGTCGGCAAGGGATATCCAAGCATGGGAAGCTGTACCACTTGGGCCTTTTAATGCAAAGAATTTTGCCTCGTCTATTAGCACCTGGGTTGTGCTTGCTGATGCTCTAGCCCCATTCAATGTAGAGGCTATGACCAACGAAACTGAGCTGCTACCCCATCTTCAAGAGAAAAATAAAGAAAATGTGCATGATATACACCTGGAAGTGAGCTTAAGAGGTAAGTATGACCGACTCCTCTCTAATCATCTACCTTCTAATATCCCACATAGCACCATCGGGAGAGACAGTGACATTTTCTCGTACCAATGGACGCAACTTAGTCTTCTCATTTGCTCAAATGCTAGCACATCATACAATTGGTGGCTGCCCTATGGAAGTAGGCGACTTGACAGGATCAGGAACCATAAGTGGAACTGAACCAGGCACGTTGGGGCCATTGCTTGAGGCAACCAACGGCGGGAAGAAAGTATTTGAAATGTCAAATGATTTGCATAGGAAGTTTTTGGAAGACGGAGATACGGTGATCATTCGTGGATGGTGTGGTGAGGATTCTTCAAGCCTTGTTGGTTTTGGCGAGTGTATTGGCACCATTGACCCTTCGCGATAAAAGTTTTGGCGCTGAGGCGCCTAAGCACATAGGGCCAATTAGGACTTTTGAAGACCTAGAGAGAGAAATAACCCAGCTAAAGGCAGTACTTAATGATTCTACTGAACCAGGTCACACTGCTCGTGTTTTTCAAATCCTCCCAAACACACATGTTGGCAATGGGCAGCGGGAATCTAGCGAATCAGTCCTCGCTGTGCAACATCGTACTCCTAGAATTGCTGAAGCGGTGTCAGTTCCTTGTCAACGACAGCTATTGGAAAGTCCAATTGCAGATACTTCAGTTACATCCGACCATGACTTAACTGATACTAATATACATACAAAGAGCCTCAAATTTTACGGCGCTTCGTCATCTATTGCATTTCTACGACAGGTTCAGACTGTCTCTGGTGATCAAGCCCGAAACCCCAATATAGACAAAGGAGATCCCTCACTGGCTTCGCTGCTCCATAACACGGCATTCTCACCAGGATCTTCTCAAAGAGACTTTGAATCCGCAGATAAACGAACAGACCAAGACAGGTACTACTTTCGAGTATCACGGAAATTCATTGACGGCTATTTCGACAATATACATTATATTCAACCAATCCTCGACAAGGACAACTTTATGATGCGATGTGAAGACCTATGGTTTAATGGAGAACGGAAACAGTCGCTGAGCTTTGTAGCATTATACTATAGTATTATGTGTTTGGGTGCATTGGTGAGGATATGGGAAGAACATACGCTATATGGAATGGATCGATTTGGATGGAGTCGAAAGCTATTTAATCAAGCTCGCAGCATCATCACCAAGCTTGGGAGTACCACCGATATAGAGATGGTTCAATCTTACTATATGATGGTATGACTCCAATCTACTCAAGATATTATATTTACAAGGTATCCAGGGTAAGATCTGTCAGCATGAACTAAATCCACATGGTATGATTTTACTTTTTGTGCCCTTCTCATTTGAAGGGCAGTGTTACTAATCTCCAGAACTTCTAGTTGCATATCTTTATGTTGGACAAGCTGTAAGGACTGCTCTAGCAATTGGCTTGAATTGGCAACCTCCAAATGGGACTGACGTAGAACATGTACAATCCCACGTTGCATGGAAAACATGGTGGTAAGGGGTGCCCAAATTGTTATTTGAGTCAGCTGACGCATATAAAGGGCCGTATATTGCTTGGATATGTATGAAAAGCTATTCCCGAGACCAAGCGAAGTGCTTATATAGAATAGCCAGACTAGTTTTGCTTTATGTAGACCGGATACTCTAGGGCCTGACGAATATCATACTCGTCAATTATCCCAACAGACTGGATCACCTAACACTATATACGATGGCATTGGCGAGCCTGATACACTTGAACTAGCAGTAGTTCCACCAATTGTGGAACTATCACGCCTCACGCGGCGAGTGGGACTTGAGCTATATGCCTCCCCGTGCTCTCTTACTGAAAAACACCGTCGAGCAGAACACATCGAGATTGCACTGGAGGAATGGCGAGATCGTTTACCTCCCCATCTTGGCTCTGGACAAGCAACAATAAATCAGAGTCCACTTAAGGTCCGCCATTCTTCGAGATACATTCAGAAACAACATCTTGTACTTATGATCCGTAAGCATAGATTGGACAATTTAAATGGACGACGTGTTGAGAAAAGATAATAGGCTATTACAATCTTCGAATGACAATACATGGATCTTTCATGTCTGCGCATGATTCAGCCAAGCCGGACTTCCACTCAATTGTTAAAGAAAGCTTTCAGAAGTGTGTGGATTCAGCAATTAAAACCATTAATATCATGCATGAGACTTACTCGAAAGATAATTTCTTCCAAACTTGGTGACTTACTTTTTTCCCTGCTATTTGATGAGAAGGCTAACAGCGTATAAATAGGTGGTACAATTCAACATACACGTTATTCGCGGTGACTATTCTCCTAATTTATACATTTTATACACACTCTGAAACAACTAGGTCATCGCTATTTCAATATGTTGACCAAGCGATTGCGGTTTTAGAGTCAATGGAGGAGTGTGTGGTAACTAGGAAAGCCACTGCTATTATCAAACGAACAGTTCTACGAGCTAAAGAGCTTGGCAGTCGTCGCACATTTGAAGCTGATGAAATCAATTCACAACAGGGAACTGATATGGGCAGACTGATAAATGCTGTATCCACCGAGGCTAACCCCTCTATGGGTACGCAACTCTTTCCTCTGCTTCCAATAGGACCAGACTTCAGCAATAGTACAGGGGAATCTCTTGCTTGGTTAAATGTAGCATCATTTGATGATGACCAAGCTCTTTTTTGGACAGAATGGGGAAACCACTTAGAGGGTTTGGGTGCGTGAGGCAAGGTTAAAATAATGGAGCAGTTTCACTATCGAGACCAAAGTTAATCCGACCTCTATTGATCTTTGCAAAAAAAAAATAAGATTGCAGTCAGGCTACAAATATGAGATTTTCTTTTCCCCTTGTTGTTTGAAAACTTCACGGGATAAACTAGATGGAAAACTAGGACAGAAATTATTTATACTTGAATTTTTGTGTCTCTAGAAATTCCAGTCGAGATTTTGAGTTATGTCTGACCCACTAAAGATGGAATCCCACAAGTTCCAGTCTTCGGCATTAAGCGATACATTGTATATATCGGATCCAAGGCCCGTGCAACTCAGGCCACCATGCGTGTCGTGGCCACTAGCCTGATTGTTGTAACTAGATGGATGCTCACAATCCATACGGGAATTCTCCTCCCCTGGAATTCCGTGTACGTTATTTTGAATAGTGCAACGACCAAGATATTCACGAGCCGTGCGCTCTCCTCCAAACACTTCAGAAATTGCAGGAACTATTGCATCCGTATGCTCTGGAAGTCTCTGAGCACGGCTGTCGTATATGTCGAGAATCTTTTGAAGAACTTTTCGTCCTGATATATCCGTTGGCATCCCCTCACCATTCTCCATAACTTTCTCCAGGTCAGACATGACTATGTCAATATCATTACGGATAGTATCGACACTATATGGTTGTTCCACCAACATAAAAGTAGCTAGAGCAACTGCTACTGAGAATATTTGGTAACCTTGCGCTCTGAATATTTGGGATCTAGAAAGATCGCCGCCAGCTTTATCTCTTATCTCTCGGTATACCGCCATTGCTGAAGTAGCAGCAGAGCAAACGATTGTCCAAGAATTTCCTATTCGTCGCTGAAGAAAGGGTCTATACATTCGAATTCTGTGAATACATATGCATGTATGCATTAGATGGTGCTGCCATGGGATATAGTCAAACCCAGGAGGTAGCTGGTTAGAACACCGATCATGAGCCAGTTTGAAAAACCAAGGTGCATCCTGAAGGATAACCAAGAGCTCAGAGTCAATCTCTGAAACATGCTCATATGAGTCCAAATGAGTCCCATGGTCCTTGTAAAATTTGTTCAAAACTCTGAAAATCTGTGTCTTGATGTGATTCATACTTAGTTCAGTAGGTTCATCATCCGGTCTAACATCGATTGTTGTTTCCGTGATATCAAAATCATTACAGTTAGATGGTGCGGGAACCTTGGAAAGGTATGACTGGATTAGAGGAGTCCTAGTCAGACAAATACTTTGAAATCTATGCACTGTTAATAACTCACACATGCAGATTATAATACGTAAATGGGTGGCTTACGTATCAGAATGGCAAATCTCCCACCACAGTCGATGGCGCATTTCACGTTCTAAGGGATTATCACTGGAACACTCTCTATCCAACGATAGTGCTTGTGCACAACGGACAGCCTGGCCAAGAAACCTAGAAAGTTAATAAATATAAAGTATTAAGGACTAGTGCAAGAAAAGACCTACGCGTCCAGCGAATTTACATTTTTAGTTGCTAGCAAGTAAAGCTGTGTAATGATATATGTTTGAAGCTGCGTCAAGCATGGTTTGGCATCGTAATGCGCAGCATGGAGAGCTTCTCGGGAGGCATTATACCACACATATGACAATTTCCGGATAGTTTTTCGATCAAAGCTAATAGCTTCGCACATGGGAAGGGGGACACGCAAGGCTGATACGGAAATGATTATAAACAGGAGAGATAACCAAATAAGGTCAATATCGGACACTGACTGAGTCCAGAATTTCAAATACTGTGAGCGAAAAGAAGGTACGTGAATCGCGTGGTGTACAATATTGCCGTTTTCGAGGAAGTATGCGATTAGCACATCACATTGGCTCTGCCTCGGCAAAACACTTGTGAGATATGCCTTCCATTGCTGCTCTTCGTCAACCGCTCTCCTCTCCAATGCCTTCTCAATGCCACCGGCACAAAGGCTAGAAGTTTTTGCTGACAGATTCTCAGGTATTATAACCTGGTCTGAAACATGCGACCGGAAAGGCCTTGGAGGCGACCGCGGAGAGTTAAATGCTACAACAACAGGCCGATTGGTCAAGCTAGCATTATGCGCCCCTTGCCATGCATCTACTTGAACAGCAGTGTTAGGTTGCTCCAACGCATCCCCGCGGTCATCTATAGAATGTGGGGGTGTTTTCCTGCCGGGCTCCAACAAATGGTTGACGTCGCGTGGCAGATCATTGCTTATTGAAAGTTCCTGTGGGGTGATGACCTGATACACTTCTCCGGGCGAAGGGATGGGAGATGCTACAGGTGTTCTCAATATGGGTCCTGGCATCCGCCCTCGTAGAGATCTCGACTGCGTGCGCACACTAGCCCGTGAAACTCCATAAGCTAAAGACGATGGGTTCTGAAGACACCTCTCCTCACGGCTATAACGAATGCAAGCCTGACATGGAATCTGGTGGTTACATTTAGTCTTATGTTCTCGACAGGGCAAACAACTTTTGGGATTGCGCTTCGGTATTCTATAACTTTCTCTTGTGATGGGGCTGCTTTGGCTGGCCATAATCCGTGTAGGACGGCCGTACGCCAAAGGTAAATAGGAGATCCGAAAATTACTTTCCAACTAAGCTGAGTGGTGGGAGTTCGTCCTATTACGGGGGAGGACATAAAAGCCTAATGACCCAATGTCTCTAGAAACAGGAATGCTATGAAAATGTCGAAGGTTGTCTCCGTAGAAGGGCCCACCGGATCCGCGTTTTGTGTTAGTCAGCAACCGGATTTCCCACTTCATGATTGGTGGAGTTCTAATAAGTTATGGGAGAAACAGAAAAGTAATATTTGAGGTAAGATTCCTTGAAACCCCCAAATACTTAGATATCTAATTTGAGCCCAATCGTTTTATTATTAAGATCCCTTCCGTTTGTAATATAGTACCGTATAATCCCCGTATGGTTTAAAAACACAAAAATGCTTAGCCTTCCTTGTTACTTTACAAAAATACTTCCAAAGCAAACCGACTTTGCTTTGCCTCCATGTACCACTTCTCAGCCTCGAGATCAGTTCGAGCTTTCCCACTTGTGATTGAAGTATCAAGGTAGATACTCTTCCCAACATTTTTCAACTCATGTCCAAGAACAGTACTACCGCAAGCAAGAACCATCGCCCCCTTTTGAAACAGATCGGTAAGTTCTTTGCGATCTTCCCACAGGCGATGCTGCACATATCTGCAACCCATGCTCTTCTCGGGGCTCCGGCTAAAAGCATATCGAACACTTACAGCCCCCATATCTTCCCATTTCCGAAGCTCATTTGCATACAAGGCATCACGATCCGGTGATCGGCAGCCAATATAAAGCAATGCAGGCGCAAGCGTCTTTCCAGCCATGATATGACTTGCGCGTTCTTCTATAAATGCCCGGAATGGAGCAAGGCCTGTTCCAGCACAGACTAGGATTAGCGGAGTGCCACCAGAGTCTAGCCGTGTGTAGAAAGACTTATGCCCAGTTTTAATGGATGCAAATACCGAGTCGCCCTTTTCGAGAGAGGATAAATAGTTAGATGCAACTCCCCGGACTCTTCGGTGACTATTTGGAATTTCTTGGTCAATGACTGCCCACGTAAGTGTGCATGTAGTAGGATCTATGAGCGGAGATGACGATATAGAGTATTGTCGTACGTGAAGCGGCGGTAACATGGTAAGAAACTTGGAAAATGTAAGGTTTGAAGAGGGGAACTGCTGCAAAATCTCGAAAATGCTGAAATTTTGAGGAGAGGAGTTTGATAGAGGTGAAATATATCGCACGAGCTCCTGGAGCTCAGATGCTTGAGTTATCGTTTGTTCGATTTTTTGAATGTCCTATATTGCTGCATATTCAGCCAAGTTTATTTAGGTATTGTTCAAAATGAAGTACTAACACTTTTTGTTGCCACTTGATTAAGCTCAACGAATCTGCTCAGAAGAGTTCGTATTTTGATCGGTTGACCCAACGGGAGACTGCTTAATATTCCGGAATCGAGTGTGATCTCATAGTCACCGGACAGATTAAAGCGTTTTAGCACTTCATTTACGATGATTTCATCGTTTTCTGGTGATATGCTCAGATAGTCTCCGGTTTTGAATGTCATTCTGGGTGGTAGCTTGAGCCTGAGGTGTCGTTTTACAGGCTCTCCTGGTGCAGTCAAAACCTTACTCTCGATAACCTGGAATGGCAATAAAGCACGGCTTTTGGCCAAAATTTCCCAAGCTTTGTGAGCTTTAGTACTTGGTAATGGCGACCCAGTAATGGCGAAGTTGCTTGTTCCAGCTAGTGAACCACCGGAACAGAATTGGGATGAGACTGCGGGCCAAAATTCTGTATCTTGCCATTCATCAAATGCACCCCTGACGTCACCACCAGAAACGTCACATTGACCTCTAGTTACTAGTCTAACAGCACCATGCTCATGGAGAAGTGTATCTATTAGACTTGGTATTTTCTGAAAGGTTTCTTGCCAGTCTTTGTGACCACATCCAAATACTGCATAACGCACTCCTGTGAGTGTATTCCCTCGCAGGGAATTTAGCCAGGTGACGAATTGCTTTGCATTATCTGAAGGCTCCCCATCGTAGCTGCATGTGACAATAACGAGGGTTTGGTTTCTTGGGATATCCCCTTCTGCAGAGTCAAGGGATCGTAGAAGTGGTTCGTAGCCTCTTTCGGCAGCTCTAACTCCAAGCGTATGTGCTAATGCTTCGCACGTTCCAGTATTTGAGCCGTATAAGATAGTCATTTGATTTTCCCCTGGAGGCGTGTCTAGGCAATGCTGTTTTGTTTCTTTCTGTGTTGGTTTATCTTTATCACTTGGCGACTCAGCTGTCCTTCCTGAGAAAAGTCGTCGCTCCAAGTCGGCTATGCTTAAGCCATCTCTTAACCTGGTACGCACATATAAATCCTTTGGCTTTATTGTTAATGCAAACTGGATCGATAGATTATAAGACGGATTATCAAGACTGATATCGAAAGTCTGGAGTAACAGACACGATACCAGAAGGGCTTCTTGCCAAGCAAATGGTCGTCCAATACAGCCTCGGACTCCGTTTCCAAAAGGCTGCAAGGTGAAATTAGTTAGCTTCATCCAAATATATTTGAAATTGATGATGTATCTACGTACCTTCCATGCATTTTTAGGAAGTTTGTTGAAGTTTTCGTCAAGCATCCGCTCAGGGCGAAATTCCTCTGCGTCGTGTCCCCATACATCAGGGTCCCTTTGTGCCTTAGCCAAAACTACAATGATTGCTGTATCTTGCTTGATTTTGTATTTGCCCTTGCCCAGAGTGATCGGAATATCGCTTTCTTGATTCAACGGGGAGACTTTAAACCCTGGCGCAGTAGGTTGAAGACGCAGAGTCTCTCGTAAACATGCAGTCAAATATGGCAGTTTCGACATGTGCTCAACTGTAACAGGCCCCTTCCCCAAAACCTCGTCTACTTCTTTTTGAGCCTTAAAGTAGGTGTCGGGATTCTGCAAGAGAAACATAAACAAGAATGAAAGCATACCCGATGTGGTTTCGTGTCCTAAATAGTCATAAGTAGCTGTATGTGAGGATATCCTATTGTGCTAAGATGAGCAAGACTTACCAGCAATCAAAAATGTAATTATATTGTTTGAGATACTTTCATCCGATAATCCTTGGCCAGATATTGGATCTCGGCCAAGTAACATCGCATTGAGGAGATCAGTCTTTTCACAAGGGTTCTTTCGTCTCTCTTGAATTATTTCATGGGCGACTTTGTGCATATAACCAATGTCTGAATGATATTTTGCGTCGGTTTTCCGCATAAGATTGTTGACTAAGCCCGGTCTTTTTGCTCGGGAGTCTGATTCCATGAGCAGAAAGGTCATGGCCTCTACGAATGGATGCATGTCCTCTTTATAGAATGAATTGAGGCGCATTCCCATTGCACATCTTTCATGGACAAATTAGTTATATTTAGAAAAGAATCGATTTTAACTTACAATGCAATCGAATCCAAAGTCAACCGGGTAAAGTCGTGAGTTATATTGATTTTGTTATTTGGGCCATATCGAGCCCATTTTAACACAAGCTGCGATGAAATATCTAGCATCTCTAAAACCACCCAGTCGTTAGTTTGTAAATCCATTGAAACCAAGGCTAGAAGAAGAGAGGGTCAATTAACCATCAAACATAGCATGAATTGACAGTGGTCCAAATGCAGGCATAAGCACACGATGGGCCACTCCCCAATTAGGCTCATCATTATGTGCCGTAAACAACCCATCCTTTACCACATTTCGGATTTCTCCCAAAGAACCATTGACGACCTTCGAGAATCGTTTCGTGTCACACAATTCATCGAGCATTTCAAAGCTAGATGCAACAAGCAATTCATGTCCGGGGAAACCCAGTTTAAATAATGGACCTGTTGCCAAATTGAGTCAGATATGACACTGCCGATAGGCCATCCATTGTTTGGAACTAGACAACTTACCATATTTATCGGCCATTTGCATCATGCTTTCGATTGCGTTTTCTTGATTGATATCGAAGACATTGCCAAGGAATGGAAGGCCAGACGGCCCTGGAATTTGGTCGGACATAGTGATAATCCCTGGTTTGGTTTCTAGGTCGGTGTGAAATCGATGTCATCTGAAGAAGAGAAAGAAAAAACAAAGTTATTTGGGCACGATGCTGAATATTTAGGAGACATCTGTGCTTTATATATATTGTTTTCCAATCCATGCTCAATGCTTTCTTTCAGGCCATTCCGGCTCCGCGGAGTAACCCTTGATGGGAGTCTTCAATATCATTTTTGACTCTTTGATTTGAAATAGACGTCAATATGGAGTATCATTGGCGCTTTAGTTCGGGATATCCACTTCATGGGTGTCGGAATGTACAAGCTGTGATTGGCGGAATTTGCCCCGATTCTCCCACGGACCACACAACTCCTCGCGGTCCATTAACGGCTACACGTGCACAATCCGGACCTCCCAAGAAACTCATTCGACAAAGTTTCAATGAAAGCTCACCTAAAGCTCACCCAGGTGCGATGCGCTGCAGGACACTCGACAGGGCCATTTCAGGTGATGCGGTGATCAAGGTGCTTAAAACTAAAACCTTGATAGTAATATTTAGCTTTCGTATTGCAGACAGCTTGAGGCTATAGGTTCATAGATATCTATAGAAACAAAATTACATCTAAAGAAATATGCAAAATAGTTGATTAGTATTAAGTCTAGGTAGAAAAGGGTTAATTTTATGATAGTGACCTTTTCTATTTACAACCCAAGATAAAATAATAGAGCAACAAGGTAGAAACTACACATTCCCCCGCAACAGTCTAAACAATCCATAAACAAGTTAATCAGAAGGCACGAAAGAATTCACGTAGTGCGCTTAGATGATTTCTGCGACGAACGCTGTCTTAATTGGAGCTTATGAGCAGTGATGACGATACTGATCAAACGCCCGCTGAGTCGAGGCCAGGAGCAACGGAATAAGGTTTTGGTGGACGAAGGGGGTGATTTGTATGATAGCTGGTGCGGGGCATGACTGGTCGTTAGGCAGGTGGGGGGCACAAAATCGCTTTCAACGTAATATATCTCTTTGTTACCTCCAGACAGAGCCTGAATCTACTTCAATCAAGAATATTAGCTAGTGTTCTAATCAAACGTCACTGAATCACCCGTCTCAACTGAGGACTCGTCAACTATATCATACCCGCAATGCTAAAAAGGACTCAGACTGGGACTTGGCTCCCCGCATACGTCCCAGATTCCTCGATCACGGTGGTGGCTCTGCTCATGGCCTGTTCAATGGCTGTATCGACTGTATGTTGTCAAGAGCCTGGCCATAGGTTATTACAATTTTTAACGGCGTCGCAATAGTCGTATGGGGTTTGCCGCTCGATGCTCAATGGACTCAATATCCTGCCAGCGTACACGGGATATTTCAAACTCAATGAGACAACTATGGGTGTAAGCACTGCCGCTGTTTTCATTGGTGGTTGTCTGGCTCCAGGCTGCTCTGGTTTCCTCTGTGACCGCATGGGCCGACGCCCTGTGATCTTTTGGGGCTCCATCATCGCGGTAGCGAGCATGGCACTCCAGAGTGCTGCTCAGAATATTGCTATGTTCATCGTAGCTAGAGTAGTAATCGGGTTCGGAGCCACCCTTGCAAATATCGCCAGCGGCACATACCTCTCCGAGACGTTTCCTAGCGCGTGGAGATCATGGGGGGTTAGCATGCTCAATAACTTCTACTAGCAAGTGTATCTCGGCAGCTAGAGCCGGATTTAATACTAATAATTCTAGTGTTGGTGCCCTCATCATAGCCGTCGTGACTCTCGCCACAAGTTCTTGGGATTCAACCTGGGCCTGGAGGACTCCGTCGATCACCCAAGTTATCTTCTCCATCCTTAACATCGTCTTTTTGCCATTTATGTGCGTCAAATCTCTCTTGTAGGAGGAAAGATGCGCTAGCTAACTTTCTAGTCCTGAATCTCCTCGCTGGTTGATTCATCAGGGCCACTATGATGCAGCACGGCTCTCAGTTGCTCTCGTGGCGTCCAATGGCGATATTACGGATCCAGTGTCAAATGCCCTTTACGAGAAGATTTTAGAGGGGTCTAAATGGGAGTACACACAGAAACTAGATGTATCATTCTGGGGTATGGTCCAAGACCCCGTCGCTAGGAGGCGCCTTTTGATCGGTGCATCGGCGGGATCCTTTTCTGCCATTGCCGGGAACATCATTGCAACATTCTACCTTGGCACTGAGCTCAGGACGGCGGGGATCACAGACACCGTATCTCAACTGAAAGCGGTAATAGATCCTTTATAATCGGCAGTTGTAAACATATAGACTGACCATCCTGGGCCTAGAATATTGCTTTAAATGCATGGTGTTTCCCTTGCGCTCTTGTAGGGACCCTAGGAATATGTCGATGGGGTCGCAAGTCAACTGCTGCCGTAACAGAGACCCTTCTTATAATCTGCCTCTTGATTATTGGCGTTCTTTCGAAAGTATACGGTGACGATCCAAATAATGCCTCGACCAGTTTGATCTATGCCAATGTAGCCGTTATGTTTCTCTTTCAAGGCATCTATTCAGTTGCCTGGACACCTTTATGTACTCTTTATCCACCAGAAATAGCGAATTTCTCGATACGCGCTCACACTGTAGGTCTGTCGCAATTTGAGTTAAATACTTTCAGGTGAGTTTAACTCCCATAATTTAGCTATGAGCTGACTCTAACCCGTATGAATTGTCAGCGTTATCTTCGTTATCATTATGCCTATTGCGTTCAAAAACATAGGATGGAAGGTGTACATAATCAATGCATCATGGGATGTCTTGATTGTAGCGCTAATTGTGGGTTTGGTTCACAACGATTGTATCTGAGATCCTTGCTTACTATTAATAGTTGTACTACTGGGTTGAAACCAAAGGGAAGACTTTGGAAGAGATCGATATAATATTCGATACTGGAACCCGGCAATCATTATCAAATGTTGAAGTAGTAGCCGAAAGGGCCGCCATGGTCAACGGTAGTGTTACTGAAAAGCCACCTCATGGGCGTGTAGTATAAGAATATCAACTGTCAAAGGTACCATATCTGCTGAGAAAAGAGCTAGATCGAGGGGATGAGGCATTAAAATTGCAAGGCTCTGCATGAAACATTCTCATAGAACGCTGGGTTCTGGGCCTTCATCAACAAATCTCCATATCGGTATTGGCCGAGTACATTCAACGTGGGCTTTACTCCACCCAGCGAACTTTGGCTATCTTTCGTCAAATTCCACTTTATTTCTTTTATCGGGAATTGTTAAGGTTTTTTGGCTTTTTCCTGCTTTGGCCAACCGCGGTAGGAGGAAGCCATGGGGTAGGTAAACGGGCTCGGTAAAAGCCTATGACATGCCCATCAGCATCGACCCCCTCGCTGAGTTGAGGGGTCGCAAAGCAAACCCCCCAGATAGCTCTGGCAAGGCGCGTGATCAAGTGCATAGACCGCAATAGCCGCATATTAGACAGTATCAACCACATTCTATAAGTCTCGCATAATAGTGGAGAATACTAGTGCCAAATTCAGATTCTCGACAATAACTCTTGACTAGGTCATCGCGATTAAGACAAGACGAGCAGACCAAGTAGTAGCGTTAGAAAAATATAGTCGCATTAGATCTATTCCCAAGAAGGATAGTTAACGTGCAGAGAGTATCTAGACAAGCGGGATTCCAAACAGGCTCAGCTCATTGCCATAGGCATTGAATTACACGAACAGTTTCTCGTAGCATCAAAGCCGGGACTCGAAAGTCAAGGTCAGCAGCTAGAACGATGCAAACCCCCGAGGCACAGCAATGGCAGAAGGAGGCTTGTAGAGTGAAATGTAAGTGGAATCACAAGGTCGTATGCTCATCTGGGTGGATGTCAAGAGTCTTGTTAAGATCCACAGGATCCAATTGATCCAGGTATGCGCGAGGTAATGTATCGATAGATAGGTACTTCTTAGCATAGGGGCTTCATGCTTAACTCAAATAGCATTCTTATTGGATACGCAGTTGTACTCTATCGCTTTCTGTGATATATCTACCTATATAATTAACTCCAATCCTTTGAGTAGAATTCCTCACGAAGCCTATATTTCGATCGTTACACTGCGCTAGCCTTCCAAAAATAATGATATGAAGGGAAAATATAAAGATATAGGTCAACACTGATAAAGAATGGCCGAAGTGATCTGTGCATAAAATAAAGGGAAGACGTAAATGCAAAGTCAGTGACCGAATGCCTTGTTGTTACTCCAACCAGTCCACGCGAGTACCTGCACAAGTTTGAACACACAGACATCCTTTATCGATCGACAACCTGCCGCTATCTGGTCGACAATACAATGCGTACTGCTGTGATGGATTCCCATTTACATATCCACGCAACGTATGTCGCTCGTATGTGGGAGCTGTACCATGCTGACTGGAATTTCTAGTTTGTAAAACTGAGCCATGGTACGGACAAGACCATGCGTCTTGGTAGTTGTTGATGATGGTACCATGAGATGGGCATTGGTGGTCCCAGAATTGGGCCGAGATACCATATAGGTCGTAGGTCTGATTTTTGGGGCCACAGATTGTTTTTGTGTCGTGATTATTCACAATACCAACATTAGTGTGAGCACAGGAGCCGTCGGTAGTAGCAGCAGATTGATATGAAGAATCCGGGACATCTTTCAATTTAAAAGGACCGTCACAGGTCTTGGAGGACTTATGCATGGTTTGGAAGGTCTTCGCTTTGAATTCAGCTCCTCGTAGGTGGCTGGAGCGGATTAGTCTACATGATAAAGAATCAGAAAATAGGAGAAGGAAAAATTAAGATCCTACCAGCTGCTACTAGATTGATAAAGAGCTTTGGGTGAAGGCATTGTGGAATGTAATGAGAGCGGCCTGAATCGAATTGAATATCTGATAGAGAATTCGAAATATAAGGGTTTCGAGGCAATTAAAATCAAGGATTAATCAACATGACTTTGAATCCTCTAGGCTCAAAACCCAAAACGCTTCGAGGGCCAGGTAGGGAGGGAGCAGATACATTTTGTACCGAAATCAGCACACAACAACTCAAAGATTTCTCTCTCCCCAATGCTGAGAAAACGGTCTGAAAATATCATCCATAGATTGCCACAGTGATTTTTACGTAGGTTTGCTATCATGTTCAAACAGGCAAGAAAAGATTAATACTGGTCACTCAACTTTTGTTTTGTGGGGTAATACCCTTCCAGGCCCTCCTCAACTGTTCCACCAGGCGTGGAACATTAGTGACCAGTCGTACCAGATGGTTATCACGACTAAAGAACTTGTTGAAAAGATCGCAAGATTGCAATGCTGGTCACTCGACTTTTGTCTTGCGGGGTAAACCTTTTCCAGGCGGCTCAATTGTTTCACCGAGCGTGCAATGTTAGTGACCAGTCGTACCAGATTGACTATCATGACCAAACAACTTGTGAAATACCGAGTCTCTGTGGCAAGAACATAAGTGATGCCTGGGATGTGTTGGGGTCTCATTGGATAGTCGCCAAATGTTCATAAAGTAAAAATTAATCTTTACCAGAGGCAAGCATCAGGATTTCTCTATTTTTTATGAAACAGTTCATACCAAGGAAGTTGGACATCTCCAACGAGAACTTCGGGTCACTTCTTCCCAGCGTTGATCGCTAAGGAAAGCATTAGCATGAATGGCTAGTCTACTAATGTCTCGTTGATTATAACAGGGATTGAAAGTTCCAGTGCTGTGTTTTCTAAGCTGCCTGCATGCAGGTATGATGTGCACAACCCCACACAAAGACTACCAGCGTAAGTCCTGGGATTATGCGACACCATTGGCTGGTCAACTAATGTCAATGGTGTTTTTGCCCTGGGTGGCGCCGTTGCTGGCATTGGCGGTGAACACTGACATACACTTGGTGCAGCGATTGGCCTGTCAACCTTTGTTTCTCAACTAGAGCCTCGCCCTGATTGTGAGTGAATCTATGTGGGAGCATTGCCAATCGTGCCAATAATGACATCCGAATTTCAGTCCGAGCCTTCGTTGCTCCTTTCTAATACCACGCGCTTTTCAAAGGCCCATATAGGGCGCCTTATGCCCCTCATCTTTCTCTATTCATATCAATTTCTATTAGCTTTACCACTCAAACTTAAGTTACAATTTTAATTTATGATGCAACAAGGCCCGGCAGGAAGCTCCGCACAACGCTCTGCTCCTCCCTCCCTCGACACTTCTCTTTCTTTGAGATGGGAGCAGCTGAAACCTACCATTCTCGGACTTTATCTGCAGCAAGGGATCCCCTTACCAGAGGTCGTTAAAATCATGAGAAACCAATATAATTTCCACGCAGTGTTAGTCCATTTCTCTGTCGTTCCCTGTTTAAACTAAAATACAGGCATGTCGCTGATGTGTACGAAAACATCGTCTAGTGAACACTCCTATAAATATTACTTCAACTTATGGGGTGTGACCAAAAACATACCAAGTCAGGTCAAAGAAGCAGCGATACTGGCGCTTGGAAAGAGGACAAGGGATGGTTATTCTACGCCCGATATTTCATATAAGAAGGATGATGGCCAGATTATCCCAATAGACAAGAAGCGTATCAAGCGACATATTACAGACTCCAAGAAAAACAAGGAAGCTTCCCAGATACAGCTTGGAAATAATGTGTAAAGTTTTCGATCTAGTCTTGATGGTGACCGAACTGAAGCGCAGCTTAGTTTCATGCATTGGAATTTGCCATATCGTGCATTCCGTTCATCCGTCTCGAGGGCTGAGCCAGCTTCTCCCTTTGGACCTACACCAGACTTTCTGTCTATTGGAAGCCCAAACGCTCATCGATCAGTCGCCTTCAGGACTCAATTATCACCGAACAACGCACCTACTCCTACAATGATAGCTGTGAGGGGAATGAAGCTCGACGAGAGGGCACGCCTTTTCATTGAAGCAAAACATGATGATCTCTTCAAACAAATGGAGAGATCAGAGAGGAAGTATGGAAGCATCACAAATAATTTTTGGCAAGTACTAATGAGCTGTAGAGTCCTCACCACATACTTCTACCAGTTTTGGCTATTTTCATTTCATACAGCAAAGTACTGGAGATTTGGACCTACGGAGTGGACTGCTGATCTCCTAGAATTTGATCGCTTTAAAGACAAGGATGGGAGGGTTTACTCATCACCAGGCACTCCGATGGTCAACGCGGGAACACCAGGGACATTTGCTACTCCGCAATCCGATGGCAGTGGTGGAAACACAGGAGAATTAGTCAATAAACCTCCTATGCTTTGCCAATGGATAATTCACGCATCCATCCGTACACGATACGAAGGTGATGACGAAGAGGATCGCGAACAAATCCCCGATGTAATCACACGTGGAGAAGATAATGAATATTTGATCCGTTGGCCACCCACGCACAACCAAACCTTCGAGGAGAAGATCCAAGCTGCCCTGGAGAACAACGGGTTCAGTAACCTTGACATAAAACACTTGCCCATGGCTATGCCTAAAATAGCCAAGGCAACTCGCAGTTCCCCGAGAGAGCTCCTTCAAGAGAGCTTTGCATTTAGCCTCGTGGCCCGGAATGAGGAGTTGTTTTGGAACTTGCTTAGAAAAGTTAAATCGCTCAGCTTCGAGAATACCGGAATATATCCTCTCCATCTCTTGACGTCTTTCCTAGATGGCTCTAAGACGTGTTGCAATCTTCTTGACGCCGCACTTAACCAACTTGTGGAAAATTCTCGGATCGACAAAATCTATGTGAATAATCATGGCCACACAGTGCTTGACAATCTTTTCATTTCAATTCTTAAGGGGCATACCAGCTGCTTGCCTGACATCGTTGATGACAAATTCTCAAAGATGAAGCGTTTCACAGGCGAGGAAGTGGATATTTGCGGCCGATGGGATGCGGACTCCCATTGCGTGCGAGACTTGTTTGCGGAAGGACATTCGAGAATACCGATTGAGTGGAAACACATGTTCTGTCATACATCGGTGCAGACCATCTGCCACTGTATTGGACGGCTTTTCGGACCCATGTTTGCTCCCGATATCAACACTCCTAGTGGGCTATTTATGAAGAAGTGCGAAGCGTGCAGTATAAAGCTGCAGCTAGGGCCACTTCATGCTCTTGTTCTGACAGCATGCCATCTTGCTCAAAGCGGGTGTCCCGGAGAGAATCTTTTTGGAATGCTAGCATGCTTGGTCTGCTTACTTGCGAACGGTGCCAATCCGCTTCAGACTGCCTCGATTTCTCTCGCTGCCCTTATGCGAAAAGACTCAGCGATCGATTGTACCCATGAGGACATTGATCCTGTCCAACTTGCCGAAAGAGTTCCTTCATCTTTGATAGCCGGCTGGACTGATGATACAACGCTAGGCTGGAACGTGTTCTGTACCATGCTACGGTGGGCGCGAGATGAGAGAAGATCAGGATCGGAGGCTTCTACCTCAAAACCCTCAAAGGGCAAAGAAAGAGAAGATCCATATAAACTCTTCATGGAGCCGATAGATGACATGGACGAAGACGCCCAGGACGATGAAGAGAGCGAAAATAGCAACGATGATAATCTCGACGAAGAATCGTGTCCACATGCTAAGCCAGATACAAACAATTTCTACGGTGGGAGCAAGGCTATCGGGACTATGTGGGCAGCGATACAAACAGAGCTCCTAACTTACCGTCGGTTGACCGAAGCGGACCCTTGGATTTCTGAAAACTTTGACTTGCAGTCAGTATTAGAAGGACTCAAAAGTGGCGGACTGCTCCCAATCAAGCTTGTCGAAAAGGATATGATGGCTCCATTCTGCCAATGTGGAAGATTCTTGGATATTACTGATGAAGCATGTGCATGCGTTGACGAAGTTTGTAAAGGCGAATACTTTGCCAATGTCGATGTGTGGAGTAGGTCAATGTATATCATGATACCAGAGGGGCAAAATAGCTCCTGGTATTGGTTATAGAGGCGTTGCAATTTCAAGTGTATTGATGTTCACTGTCCAAAATAGCTAGAAAAGTAGTTGGACAGGGCCTTTGTAGGAAGTTTCCCTCAAGAATAGCACTGTTCGAGGTTCAATAACATTTTTTGTGATTGAGAACCTCCTAATTTGGGACAGCATAAAATCCGAACCTTGCACGCTTGACATAAGGACATCTGCTAAGGAAACAAGCGCTAAAAATTCTTGATGCGAAGACCTAACGGGTCCACTGCGGCGGGGTGGCCATACACAGAATGTTAAAGCCGTGAATTTAAAGCATTCGGATGCTGATGTGGGGGAGGGGGGAGCGAAACGGTGTGGAGGTAACCACCATCTAAAGGTGTTCGGAACGCAGTAAAGTCAATTTCCTCACAAGCATTTGAGGAGCGCAATATATTGTCTAACGTATCTTATAAGCGAGTGCACCATATATACGAGTGCACCACTTTCTAGTACGCGTCGCCTTTACTATACTTAATATTCTATATCTCAACAACACAATATGATTATACTTCCATACGAAAGTAGGATCA
>JALRME010000073.1:0-73290 GCA_026120035.1 Coleophoma eucalyptorum | reverse complement strand
TAATTTAGCCTCCTCTGCTGCTCTTGCTTTTGCTGCTTCTTCTGCGTCTGCTTTTAATTTAGCCTCTTCTGCTGCTCTTGCTCTGGCTTCTTCTGCATCCGCTTTTAATTTAGCTTCTTCTGCGTCTGCTTTTGCTTTGGCTGCTCCTTCTGCGTCTGCTTTGGCTGCTTCTTCTGCGTCTGCTTTGGCTACTTCTTCTGCGTCTGCTTCTGATTCTTCTGCGTCTGCTTCTGATTCTTTTCCTGCTTTTGCCTTGGCTTTGGCTGCGGCTTTTGCTGCAACTTGTTCTTTTTTTTTTGCGGAGCTGAAAGTCCAGTCTGTTGGGTATCCGTGTTTTTTCAGAAATGGCTCGATAATCTCATCCCAATCACTGATCTGTTTTCTTGTCCCAAGACCGGCCTTTGCTGCAGCATTTGCGTGATTTTTCAATTCTTGAACCAAGATCAAGTGTGCATTTTCAGGGTAATCATTACTCTCGTTGAACTCTTCAATCTGGGTGTTGACATTATTGACCGATTTAACATTGTCTTTACTGGGATTTAATAGCATGCGTTGTACTAAAGGTGAAGCTCTGTTATATATCTTCCTGATATTGACATGTAATCTGTTTGGTGTTGCATCTTCTGTTGATGTATCATATATTTCCTTGGTTTGTGCATGACTCTCTGCTTTTGGGGCTGGCATGATTGAAAGCTAATTGTTTACCTGTGCTTGGTTAGAGGGTAACATCAGTATTTATACCTACAATGGTTAAGCTCGATAAAAGTTTCTTTGACTTTAACAAAATAAGCGCAAGATTTCGCACAGTCTCATACCTAAACAGTACCCGTATACTCTTATATAGGTTTGACATAACAAGTTTCAAGGTGCCAATAAATTAGGTTGGTTCCTGTTTAATAAATCGCTAAAATGTCTTTTTCATGTAAGATATATACTCTTTAGTCTAAGCAAACGTGCTCTTGAAACGTGAGCGACATATCTACTAAAATAATGGCAGTAGAAACCCAATCTGAAGATGTGTATGATTGGGAAGATAACGGTTCTGACGACAACAGTCTCGAATTGTTAGACGATAGCGCCGCGAATGGTACTGAATGGCATATGGTCAAAGAAGTAATATACAACAAAATTGTCGACCTATCACCAACAGACTACTATGCCATTCTAGATCTAGATGCTGCATGCTCGGACCAAGAAATCAAGTCACAGTATATACTGCTTGCGTTCCTAGTCTATCCCGAAGATGACGATGCAGGGTCATGTGTTGCGATGCACTGTGAGTTTTTCTCAGCCTTCGAATTTGCCCAATTCTTATATATAGTGATTACCCGAGCCTATCAAGTATTGAGATCGCCTACTATGAGACGTGCATATGACGAACTTGGTTCTGCTTTCGAATTCGATCCTCAGGGATGCCTTACAACAGAAGAGGAATATAACAAGATATTTTCTGATGACAACTAGAGGATAGCCTAGGAAGAATAGAATAGATAGAATTTGTCCTGAACCTTGATCTCCAATTCTATGTGTGAGATGCCTAGCTTTATGGTTTATGTAGATAGCCCGCATTGTAATGGAGTGATTCTATTTAATAGTTTATAACGTCCGTCCCTGCGTGGCGAAAAACCCGGTGTGCCGAAAACGACCAATAAGATCGCAAGGATCGCGAATTTTTCTCCATAATATCTCCCTTTAAACCAACCACAACAAAAAGTTTTTATATTTAAAGTTATTAGTGGGTTTATTACGTTATTTCTATTAATATAGCGATTTGTGAATTTTGAAATTCGTCAAATTTTTCGGCACACCGGGTTTTTCGCCACGCAGGGACGGACGTTATATGCTTCAGCTCGGTCCTGAAAGACGCAACATGCGACAATCTTGTAGTAGTTATTGGGCTGTATCACCGTATAGTGACGACTTTACCGTAAACACATTCTGAGAATTTGAAATGTCAAGAGACATAGAAGTGTTTCATTTCAAAATTCTACATAAGCGTTGATATGTATATAGCCCTATAATCTAGCTTATCCTAGCAGGCGCAAGACATTCAATATTCCATTCCTCCTGTATTGTAACATTCAAAGGCGCAAAATGCCTAGTATCAGAAGGGCAAGGATTTCAGAACGCTGGGTTCTAATCTTGAGCAACGAACCACCAGTGTACGTTGCGCTCGTAACGCTTGTAATTGTAGGGGAGGATTTGTGATCAAATATGAGAGACGATGTAAGGCTTGGGGATGCAGACAGGGCGGTTGTAGTGCCAATTCTCTGTTCTTTCTCCGTAGTGTTTGTGTAAGTATACCTAGCAGACGAAACCGATGTATTTGAGTATGCCACCGTAGTTGAGTACGCCACCGTAGTTGAGTACGCTACCGTAGTTGAGTATGCCACCGTAGTAGAATAGGCCGTCGTAGTTGAGCAGGCTGCCATAGTTGAGCAGGCCGCCATAGTTGTGCAAGGCTCGTCGGAATCAAGGTCGATAATGCCACTGAGCCTGAACGGCCCTGACCCTCCTTTGATAGTTGCTTGAATGCCACATTCTGTAACATGTCCTATAGTTGATACGTTTTTCGAAGGTTGACATAAACACAGACTCAGAAAGAAAGACACCGCGAGGAGTCCTGTAACCATTTTTATCAAGTTGTAGTACACTGTGTAAGTCTTCGGGTTACTTTATAGGAAGCCTAGGAGACTGAGCAACAGTTTCCTAATTGGTTAGTCTCTATTTAGGCTATATAAACCGGATTCCAGCTTCTTTAGGCACTCCAGATAGTAACTTGCTAGATTGCAATCTAGCTACAGCCTCAAGCAGTGGTTCTATTCAGTTCATGGGCCAAAAACGTGGAACGTCCGACTTTGAGAAATAAATACTGACATTATGATGCAAATTGGAAAAATGTGTCTTCATTCTCATATGGAGGTCCAGAGACGTCAATAAAAGAAATCCTCCCGTTGGCCACATTTACTCACAACCACCATGCCTAATAGCATTAACTCAAGCGGTGGCTTAAGCTCCTAGATCACTATAGTAAAATTATAATGGCGCCCTTCTATCCGTACAAATTCAGGTGCATTTTTGAAATGATTCTCTATACTCGGCATACTATTACTTAGGTAATTATCATACAGTCCCATTGAAAATCAGCCTAATCTTGAAAGGCCTATCTTTCCATCACGGCTGCTTCCCATTCCCGCTCAAGATTTTCATAATCGATAAACCAGACCATACCCTCTTCGTCGAAAGCATTTGAAGCAACTGGGGGGTCTACCACACATTTTAAAACAAGATCATCGTAGTCTCCCCTGTCTAACTGAACCTTGATAACACGATAAAGAAATGCAATCGCTGCAAATACTGACGAAAGCCCAGTGTTCTCCTCCCAATCAGATAGTGCCCTAGTGCCAAAAGCGAAGACCTTTGGGTAGAAGGAACGACGATGAAGTTGATTACAGAGTTCTTCCTGTTGGCGCTCGAGGAGATGGTACTCACCGTTACCTTCGTAGCTAGGATCCATGATGAAAAGTCTGTGTATGCCATTGTCTTCCATTGCAAGTGCTACCCATTTTTTCTCAATCCCAAGCTCATTGTACGCGAAAAGAGCAATTTGGGTCTTGCTGCAATCTTCGAGCACGCCCTCAGCCCATTCTGTAATACCATTATCGCCAGTGATTATTCTGCTACAAAGCTCTATGTCGATTTCAAAACTGGATATAGCTGCTCGGAGGAGGTCGAGATGAATGAGAATTTCCTGCTCGCGATAGTACCGATGAACCCCGAACTCCAAGGAGGCTTGTAGATCGAAAAAGTCTTGCAGGCCTTTGAACAAGAGGTGGTATTTGTCTGGCTGTGCCCAGTCGCTTAGGAAGTCCTTGATGAGATAGCAATAACTAAGCAGATCATATCGCGCGAGCGTCGTTAAGATGTCCTGAAGAGGTGCTACTTCGTGAGTTTTTCTTCGCTCGTTGATTTTTTGGAAAAAATTCAGGACCATATCACTTGTGATTATGTTGTGCTCCATAGTCATTAGACTGGAAGAAGATAGAGATACTAAATCATTTACAGGAGGTCTTTATCTTTATACCTCTGACAGTTGACTTACTCCCTAGGGATACTTTTCCTTGTTCCTTTCTTCATCCGTAGATATGGCATTGAAGTCAGCCTATTTAATCAGTGAGCCTATTTAAGCCCATTCTCTTATTTAGCACTTTTGACACCCAGGCTTCGCCTAAGCGAGTCCACTACAGGGAAGTAAAAAACTCTCCGACAGCTTTATCCGAGCCGAATTTAGCGTCAAAGCTACCCATTCCCGTACCCCCCTTATCCCGCGCTAAGACCCCCCATTCTATACCAGTACTGACTATGCCCGCCGGCATCATCACCAGGTAATGATGTACCAAGTATCAGTTCGAGTTGATTGTATTGAATAGCTAGGTCTTTCATCTTTAGACCAAAACTATCTAAGTAACGTGGATTAACGAGCTTTTTACTTCTGTACCAAACTATGTGGCGATGTTACATGACATATTACTTCCTGATCGCCACCAAGCCGATCACGATTTTTCGGGGTCGTAGTGAAGCTCAGAAGTCTAAACCAAACAATTCTGCGAGTTTAGAAGGGGTAAAGAGGGTCCCACTTTATCCCGAATTAACACCCTCTGTAACGTCCGTCCCTGCGTGGCGAAAAACCCGGTGTGCCGAAAACGACCAATAATATCGCAAGGATCGCGAATTTTTCTCCATAATATCTCCCTTTAAACCAACCATAATAAAAAGTTTTTATATTTAAAGTTATTAATGGGTTTATTACGTTATTCCTATTAATATAGCGATTTGTGAATTTTGAAATTCGTCAAATTTTTCGGCACACCGGGTTTTTCGCCACGCAGGGACGGACGTTAATTAGGCGCGACGGCGACGACGCAATCATAATTTTTTGGAGCAGCCAGAGTTTGGACTGTTCTAGAATGGTCATACAATATGACTGATAAAAAAGTACGGGAATTTTCGAGGAATCCATAAATTTAGAATTGTTTGAATTCAAAGTACCGAAGGTTTGCCTCGCCACACAGTGCGTCTCGCTACGTAGGGATGGACGTTATAAAGAAACTTCTAGCCCATCGTAATCTTTGACCCCGACAATATGAAAATTATTTATGCATCTAAACACAAGGTGAAAATATACTATCTGGGACAATGCTACATACTGTTTATCAGAAAGGGGAATCAGGTGGGGGACTATTTTCACTGAGAAATAGTGGTGGGAAGTCATCAGCAGTGCCGTAAAGAGGTGTTCCGTCAAGATTAGGGTGGTTGTCTTCCTCCTGAGGTGTTTCGTCCCGTGTAGACAGCCCCCTATTTTCTGAGAAACTATTAGATCTATCGCATCCTGACCGGTTGCTCAGCTCGTCGAGATAGGAATCATTGCACCCAAGTGCTCGGCATATTTGAATATCACTACGCATAATTAACCGCAACGTTCTTTGCAAAAGGCCAAACTTCCCACCTTATAGCGCCCCGCAATAGAGTTTTGACTATTTCAATAATGCTTGGGACAGCCACAGGCTCCGAATGCGAGTACTGGTCATCGCTCAAGGTCGACTGGAGTTGTCCCGTTGCTGCAGGCAAGGCACGCCTAAGCAGCTCTCGTAGGGGTGTCTCGCCTCCGGTCTCCGCTAGATTTTGGTATTAGACGGCGTTAAAGCATTATTGGACTTGCTGCTTACTTAGCAACAGATACAAAGCTAATTCACGACCTTTCCAACCGGGCAAGCTCGCCATCATCCAGCACCAGTTGGAAGCAAAGACGCGACACCGTTTTTGCGATTTCGCTCCGCCACGGAAGAATTTTGCCATTTCCTCATCAATCTAATATATGTCAGTTTTGTAATGGTAGCAGGGTAATTCGTACCTCAGCACTCGATTTGCCCTCTGCTACCTCAATTACTCGCATTATTGCGTAGCCAACGAGGCGTGTGAGCAACACTGCTCGGGTGTCTATCGTGATCCTATCTTCGAGTGAAATAGCTCGGGAAAGGATACTCCGAGCTACAGCCAGCATCGATGAATCTTCGCCAAGAGGATGTCGTAGCATTGGGGTCGAGTGGTTGCCTAGGATAATTTGGATAACCGCCTCGAGATCCTCTGGCATAAGTTTTCGAGCTGTCATTGCAGTAGTCCAATCACTTGTATATGGCACTTTCTCAACCAATGACTGGATACTTGCATTCAATTTTGAAAGCGTTGCTACATCCAGTAATGCTTTGGAAAACAAGCTTGATGGAAGCATGTATGGATTCCAGCGTACTTGGTTATCGCACTCTGACTCCGGAAGCAGGGTACATTTTAGGTGCCCGCTGCTTTGAAACTGCTGGTAAGTTCTTTGTACATCTTCAATTGTTACATTTGTTGTTCTTGGAATCTCTTCAGCTGCATTAGGCAAAATTGTCTCGGGTATCCAACTTAGGCCTGCTCTATGGCTTTGAGGAGCCTCAGCTGACTGTAGCCGTTGTCTCTTTCGATTCGGGCTTGGTTGTGCAGCGTCTGGGTCTTGCCATTCACTCCTGTAAATGCGTGGCCTTGAGTTGAGGCGCGGGGGTAGTGAGAGATTTATCTCAATACTGAAATAGATTAGCTTAAGCCATGGCAACATCCAAGCAGGACAATAACCTACTCTTCTTCCATAAATTTGAAGCAGTATCTCGCATTCTGAAGATAGCACGAATCATAAATGTGCTGGGCAACAGTTAAAAATGTCGCTAGCGGTTCGGCTTCAAGGTAAATAGGAGTTGTGCAAAGTATCTGATAATCATGATATACAAAACAGCATGCTCTACGACGAAATGGACTAAATGTAACTTGACCAGTAATATGCAAGTTTTCGATATTAACCGAAAAACGATATACTGTTTGTTGCACGTTATGCAGGCTATGCTGAACGTGCGTAGTTGTGAAATCTGGTAGCGGTAAACACACACCGAAGTCGCGATCATCTGCAGCCATTGTGTTAAACTGATTGTGCTACTTCTAAACAATATAGATAATTGAAGTTTATAGATGCTATAAGAGTACATTTTTGCCAACAGTATCCTTATACGCTAGCCAGCTTAGGTTCTCATTGATGAGCACATAGTGCCCTAATTAAGTATGAGCTAAATCAACAACCAGTGATATGAAATTTCTAAATAGGAGATGAATTGAGCTTTAATAAGAAAGACTATTCTATCATATCACTAAAACTTCTCTTATTCATGTAAATTTAAAATGAAAGCCCAGAAGGAAGAGTGACAAGCACTTTAGTTCCAATATAGTTAGCTACTGTGTCGCCATCAAATCCGACACAGTCTCCTAAACAAGCTCCTTCTGCGTATCTATGCCCTTCGTATGAACCAACAGGGTAGAAGCAATCACTCGGATTGAGATACATGTTAGCTGAATATTGACCCAGAGAGTTGAAAAACTGGAATTGCAAAATTGAGCAATCCAGCGCATTGCTGGTAGCGGGTCCTGTGTATCTCATGCTTTTGGCTAGAACTGACGCGTTAATCCAGTTCAGAGACTGAACCATGCTAGCTGTGTCTTCGAGCATAGCATGCGCGAATGGTTGTTGGCAATAAGAGTCACTATAGCCTAGAACGCAGACTTTTCCACAGGAAGACATAGTAGCATTGGTGTTGGGGCAAGATGGCTTTGCAAGCTCCTGACCAGTAGTAGAACGAACTGCTAAGAATGCAAGTATGCTATTCGAATAAGCTGATTGAGTTTGATATTTATACGGGGTAGTTAGGCTTACAAATACATCTTCAAAAGTGCTAACTTATATATTCCTTCGAAAGGTTGAAGTTGGTATAGTGTAGAAGAGAAGTGTAGGATATATAATAATTATATCACCATCCAGCTGCTGACTCACCTTGGTCACGGCAGGTTTATAGAGATAGAAATATGCTTTTAAAGACGGAACCAGAATAGGCATTGTTAGAACAAGAGCTGCTGCTGATTAGGCGAAAAGAAATTGTACTATACAGCACCACCCTGGCGGTTAACGTCCGTCCCTGCGTGCCAAAAAAACCTGCGTGCCGAAAAGGCTTCACGGTTCTGATGTCCGAAAAAATTAGCCAAGCAAATATATTCAATTATAGTTAGCTTACTATTGTTCCTTAGCTACTTCTCTACAAGTATACAGTATTGAGGAAAGACGAAGGGATGACAGGATAAGATCCTTAACGTCTTGATAGAGAATGGATTGGACCAGGTAGCTAGATTTATATAGAAGGCCAAGGTGATCTTTAAAAATGATTCTCTAGTCAAGTAAGCCTAGCATAGTAGCGAGGCCTGAAAGCTAGGATAAGACATTTCTGTTCATCAGGAGCAATAAGAGGTTGAGGGTGGAGTTGTGGTGGGGGACATAAGGCGCTGTATTAATTGTGGGTCAAAAATAAAAAAGTCATTGAAAATTAAGGACTCTCTTGCGTTCATTTAAAATCCTGCTTTCTGTATAGAAGCTCTAGCGAACAAGGCCGTTTCACCCTGCAATAGCTCAAGCTTCTCCCAAATTCCTCCAGCATCGTTTCACAACCTCCGGACGAATTGCCATGCCACCTCCCTTTCTGTCAAAAACACTCAGGCACTTCACCCCGGCAACCATTGTACAAACAATTGTACACTTCCTCGCGGTTTTGGCGATGTCTTGAATTTCCCTGATTACACGAATCATGTTCTTCAGGTGTTCCTGATTACTAGCCTCCCACTTCTTAAGTTCCTCGCTCATATCCTTCATCTCCAGTTTCTCTGTCACAAGCCCCTCCTTATGATGGCCCACACACAGGTGTTTTGTTTGAGAAAACCACAATTGAGGAAGCGTCTTCTTAACATTGAAATTGAGCGTGGAGCAGGATTTGATCTCGGCAATTAGATTTGATTTGACATAATAACCACGAGGGATAACGTGAACGAGCTTATATGGCGGCTTCAGGACTGGCCTCGAAGGCTTTGGTGCAGGAGGATCTACAGCAGGGATCGCCAAGCGCTCTTCACTTTGGCCGTTATCATCTGCACTCAAGTAAGCGTCGGCCTCAAACCTGACCAAACACTCCAACCCCCCAAGTTCATATCTCACGATTCGTTCATGATGTATACTGTCCTCTAATGTCGGTTCTCTAGCCGTAACACAATCCTCGAAAGCATGACCATAGCCTGAATCTTGACGTCCGTTTATTATCATAAGCCGAAATTCCTCCCATTGGTTGAAAAACATCGTGTCATTTATCATATCGACATCAATACGCCATTTTCCGGGACCTTTTGAAGCAAAAGATAGAATTTTGCGAAGACTGTTGCGGTCGCTCACCAGGTGTATGGAAGACAAGTCAAATTCAGGATGTTGGTGGAGGATCGACTCGAAGAGGGGATCAACTGCTGCTGCTGGAGATCGGGACTTGGAGCGCGTAAGTTTGTCTCTTTGAAGTTGGACAGGGAGGATCGGAGGTGTGAGTTTTGGAGGGAGGCCTAGGATTTGGTTAGCTCGAACTCATTTCCTTGTAATAGGGCGAGGTAGACCTGGGACGTATATAGTTGGATGCTCGATATCTTTCCAACTATACGAGGAAATAAATTCTTGATTCTTGATCGTAACTGCCTCACAAGCTTTCTCTTGGACACCAGAACCCTCAACGTAGATATAACTTATGAGGTTATTGACTCCTTTTAGAAATCTCTCGTCTCTTGATAAGTTGTGCCGTTCCTTGGTCTTTCTGGTTGGCCTAACTATCGGCGAGGTACTTGAGCTTTGCTGCACATTAACTTTGCCTGGTCTGACGCCCAGGATCGATTCTAAAATAGATCGGGTTGTTAAATACAAACCAGCAACTAAAATGAGAAAGCTAACCGTTGCGAGACGTCATGATGCTACAACCACAGATTGTCTCCTTGTGCCGTGCTTAGGAGAACGCAGAATTATGGCAAGCGGGGCTTAAGTTGAAGTGGATACAACTCAGCTGCGTAGCTAGTCACGTGAATTGACTTGAGTATCTGAAATCTACGCGTAGCGGTTTCATATAAATCCTGCTCGCCACAACACCCACGAAGGCTAATGAATAATCTAATAACGTCTATCCCTGCGTAGCGAAAAACCCGCTGTGCCGAAAAAAAACCTTAGTACTTTGACTTTAAATATATCTAAACCTATACACACATCGAAATCTTCTATACTTGTGTATAAGTTGTGTTATACACCTATCCCTGAACATCTCAAACGCCTTTTTGAACATAATTTTATTGATGCCGTCGCCTACACGGCTGGTTTACAAATGGTCTTTATTTATGCTAAAACAGACCTCCTCCACTCTAGCTCTACTATCAAGCTCTCATTACTTCGGATATTTTAAAAATGGTTCTACCAGTGTCGGATTGCAATGACATATACTTACCACGTGACCCAATCACGTGGTAGCATTCGTGATGGGATATAACCCCATTTACGATAGACGTACATAGAGAATCAACAACCACCTACAACACACTGCATACCCTGTAATTGAAGCCTACGATGCTATTACGAGGTCTGCCCGTTGTAAACGCATACCAACAACCAGAGCTTTAGAGCATTATCCCCATACTGGATTATTAATCAGCCTTCGTGGTGTTATGGCGAGTAGGATTTATATGAGATCGCCACGCCGATCAATACTTCCAATAGAAGAACTAGCTTCTTATAGCTAGTGCAAGAATACGCCGCCTCCTTATTACTATAAAATTTATTGTAAAGTACGTCGCGGAATAGCTTATATAATCATTATCACTTGTGGCTGTGGCTGACGCAAAATAAACCTGACTTTGAAATTCCGAAGGCAACTGCTGACACGACATTTCAACTCGTACATCATCTTTGAACGTGAGTTATATTATCTTTGAATGTACCGTAATCAGCTGAATTAGTGTGAGGTTCGAAATTCAATGATTTTTGTTTTCGCTCCATCTTAGTAATAATTTTGATGCCTTGGTGCCTGGTATAATTGTTCTAGGCACGAAGATTGCCAAACGAAAGTGGCTTGCGTACAATAGTCCTTCATTCAGCGACTGTGGATACTCTCATACTATAACCGTTCTATCCTGGTAAATATCTATTTACAATATCTTGCTGCTCTTCAACTTTGTAGAAGCCGGTATCTTGACAACAACGGACAACTTGTCCTAGAATCAGTCTAGTGTGTAAGGGTTCTAATAAAATGAAGAGTCCTTCGCGTTCTTTCTGCCTTCGCTACGAAAGTCGCAGGCTAGGTTACGCCATGATACAGCCTCGTGGGCGTCTACCACAACGCCTTCATACCCTTCTCACCCTTAGTCTTTTAACGTCTCGATTTTCAAATCGTAGTCGCGCTTGCTATAAGATCGCTCGCGAACCTCCAGTATGTCACTCATACGCCTCTTACGACGCAGACCTAATGGCGAGATTGTCTTTCGCGAACCTACTAGCGGCGAAGTCCCTGCCTACGCAATACTTTCTCATACCTGGGGAGAAGAGGAGGTCATCTATCAAGACTTGAAGAAGGGCAAGGAAAAGGACAAGACTATGAACAAGGTTGGGTGGAGGAAGATACAGTTCTGTGCGACGCAGGCCGCAGTTGATGGGCTTGAATACTTCTGGGTGGACACCTGCTGTATCGATAAGAAGAATGCAGTTGAGCTTGGTACGGCGATCAACTCTATGTTTCGGTGGTATCAGAACGCTGCGCGCTGCTACGTCTACCTGACAGATGTCTCTAAGTCGGACCCCGGGGCGGATGACTATCGGGTATGGGAAGATGCTTTCAGGAAGAGTCGATGGTTCACTCGAGGCTGGACGCTACAGGAGCTCATTGCACCAAGGCTAGTTGACTTTTTTAGCGTGGAGGGTAATCGAATTGGGAACAAGTTATTACTTGAGTCTACGATACATGAGATTACCGGTATCGCAAACAATGCTCTCCGAGGCGATCCGTTATCGAATTTCAGTATTAAAGAGCGGAGATCCTAGGCAGAGCGTCGTCATACTACGATTGAAGAGGATCAGGCATATTGCTTGATCGGTCTCTTCGATGTGTCTATGGTACCTAATTATGGGGAAAGAAGGGACCAGGCATTTAGGCGGCTAGAGGCAGAGATCCACAGGCTATATAAGGGTAAGCTTTTTATATAGATGTGCTAAGTGAAATAATGAAACTAACTAGTATAGGGATGGATTTCGAACAATTTACTGTCGAGCTTAACCTCGCGTCATTTCCTATAGCCGTACAGCTTGTTGGCAGAGAGAAGGAGCTATCGATAATGCCCGAGCTACTTCAAGGTAATAGTAGTCGATCTTGTGTCGTCCTACATGGTCTTGGGGGTATAGGGAAGACTCAGCTGGCGATCACATATGCTAGACGACATAAGGAGAAATATACGGCGATTTTCTGGTTGAACGCTAATGACGAGGATTCTCTTAAGCTAAGTTTTCGGAGTATCGCCCAGCAAGTACTCAGGCACCACCCGTCAACTAGTATCCTAGCAAGCGTAGACCAAGATGAAGATCTCGATCAAGTTGTTAGTACAGTTAAGGCTTGGCTCGACTTCCCATAGAACACAAGATGGCTTATGATCTATGATAACCTCGACAACCCTAAGACACCTAACAATCCCTATAGCTCGGTCGACGTCCGTCAATTCCTTCCTCAATCGGATCACGGCTCAGTTATCATTACAACGCGGTCATCACAAGTCAGGCAGGGTGAACGAATTCATGTTCAAAAGTTACCAGATATTAGAGACAGTCTTGAAATCCTCTCGAATATGTCGGGACGTAAGCATATTGAACAGAGTATGTCTATATGATTTAGTAATAAGAATAGAGACAATACTAATAAAGTAGATCTTGATGCTATAGCACTTGTCAAAGAACTAGACGGTCTACCACTTGCCCTGTCCACAGCAGGTATATATCTCGAGCACGTGACGACGAGCTTCTCGGATTATCTTCAGCTTTATAAGACATCATGGTTGAAGCTTCAGACAACAAGTCCTCTGTTAGATTCCTATGAAGATCGTACACTACACACGACATGGCAAATCACTTTCGATCGGATCCAACAGCAGAATAGAGCATCAGCAAAACTACTCAAGCTATGGGCATATTTTGATCGACAGGACCTATGGTTTGACCTCATTCAGCATGCAAACTCTACAGAGGATAAATGGATACAGAAGCTTACAGAGGACGAACTAAACTTTAACGAGGCCATTACTCTGCTATGTACTTTCGGACTAGTTGATTCAGATCGGCCTCTTCAGCAGCAGGTCGGATCTGGAGGGTATAGTATACATAGCTGTATTCACTCATGGACGAAGTCAGTACTTAACAAGGAGTGGGACGAGAGCCTAGCATACTTGGCTTTAATTTGTGTCGCCTTAGAGGTTCCTAGCACAAATGAGAAATACTGGTGGTGGCTCTTACAGCGGCGTCTCCTTCAGCACGCAACGCGACAGGCCCTCTTTATAGTAGATGGCAAAGTAGGTATAGACAGATGTTATTGGGCTATTCACTGTCTTGGTTATCTCTATTCAGGCCAAGGCAAGCTAGTAGAAGCAGAAGCGATGTATATCCGAGCGCTAGAAGGCTATGAGAAGGCACTTGGACCGGACCACACGTCGACACTCGGTACGGTCAACAACCTAGGCATCCTCTACCAAGACCAAGGCAAGCTAGCAGAAGCAGAAGCGATGTATATCCGAGCGCTAGAAGGCCATGAGAAGGCACTTGGACCGGACCATACGTCGACACTCCCAACGGTCAACAACCTAGGCAACCTCTACAAAGACCAAGGCAAGCTAGCAGAAGCAGAAGCGATATATATCCGAGCGCTAGAAGGCTATAAGAAGGCACTTGGACCGGACCACACGTCGACACTCTCAACGGTCAACAACCTAGGCCTCCTCTATTCTGACCAAGGCAAGCTAGCAGAAGCAGAAGCGATATATATCCGAGCGCTAGAAGGCCGTGAGAAGGCACTTGGACCGGACCATACGTCGACACTCTCAACGGTCAGCAACCTAGGCAACCTCTACAAAGACCAAGGCAAGCTAGCAGAAGCAGAAGCGATGTATATCCGAGCGCTAGAAGGCGAAGAGAAGGCACTTGGACCGGACCATACGTCGACACTCGATACGGTCAACAACCTAGGCCTCCTCTATTCTGACCAAGGCAAGCTAGCAGAAGCAGAAGCGATGTATATCCGAGCGCTAGAAGGCAAAGAGAAGGCACTTGGACCGGACCACACGTCGACACTCGGTACGGTCAACAACCTAGGCATCCTCTACAAAGACCAAGGCAAGCTAGCAGAAGCAGAAGCGATGTATATCCGAGCGCTAGAAGGCTGTGAGAAGGCACTTGGACCGGACCACACGTCGACACTCGATACGGTTAACAACCTAGGCATCCTCTATTCTGACCAAGGCAAGCTAGCAGAAGCAGAAGTGATGTATATCCGAGCGCTAGAAGGCAAAGAGAAGGCACTTGGACCGGACCATACGTTGACACTCGATACGGTCAACAACCTAGGCATCCTCTACAAAGACCAAGGCAAGCTAGCAGAAGCAGAAGCGATATATATCCGAGCGCTAGAAGGCAAAGAGAAGGCACTTGGACCGGACCACACGTTGACACTCTCAACGGTCAACAACCTAGGCCTCCTCTATTCTGACCAAGGAAAGCTAGCAGAAGCAGAAGCGATGTATATCCGAGCGCTAGAAGGCAAAGAGAAGGCACTTGGACCGGACCATACGTCGACACTCTTAACGGTCAACAACCTAGGCAACCTCTACAAAAACCAAGGCAAGCTAGCAGAAGCAGAAGCGATGTATATCCGAGCGCTAGAAGGCAAAGAGAAGGCACTTGGACCGGACCATACGTCGACACTCGATACGGTCAACAACCTAGGCAACCTTTATTCTGACCAAGGCAAGCTAGCAGAAGCAGAAGCGATGTATAATCGAGCGCTTTCCGGGTACACAGCTGTCCACGGGCCTTCTTCGAACTGGTGTAAGCAACTTGAAGATCGACTTCAAGCGTTGTAAGCTGCGTCTGCCGAGTCAAAAGAAGGTCAAAATGAGTTTATAGAGCCCAGAGCAACAAAATCAAAGTCTTTAAAGCAGAGACTCCGCAAGTTAGGAAAGCGGCTAAACATTAGATAAGCTATAAGAGCTTCTTTTTTACAACTCTACTATTACTTATAGTACACCTATTAACATAACTAGAGAATAGACCAGAAATCTCCTTTAATTTATAGTTCTACTATAACTAGGCTAATGAGTATTACGAAGCACTGAAACATGTTGCCAGTCTATTAGCACCGTCGTAATTTCCGAACTTTATCATTTTCTTTTTGAGCGTTTTCAAAATTTAGAACCCGATTCTTTGATATCAAAGCTTTTTCTAAGTGCTCCGAATTTAAAAGAGACCTTAATAGTCACGACTAAGCAGGGTGGGGGCAGCCGAAGCCGCGATCAGCCGCACAGGATTTCCGAGGTCATCACAAGATGCTATGTTACACGTGACATCTAAAATTACAAAATTACTGCTAGCGTAACTCTGAATACGGTACTAGGTCAATACTATAAATCCTTGCTCGCTTATTAGATGTGGCATTTTGTAGATCTCCCACCTTTGTCCGGATAAATCCGGCAGGCAGGTTTCCTTAAGCTTTATATCTTCAGACTTTAGAGCTATATTGAAACTCAATGTAAGCACTATGCTACCGTCCCGAATTCCGGGGACAGGTCGATTATCATGATAAAGCAGGGAGTAACAGCTGTTGCAGCTTTTGACGCTCTCAACACAACAATCGACAGTATGGCCAAACTTTAATATTTTCTAACTACAAGTCAAGCCCTTATAGATATATAGCTAAAGAACAATAGAAAACAGATCTTAGCTTTATATGTATCTATAGTGAAATTTTGAGACCTCGAACTACAAATTTTTTTCGGTACACTGGTTTTTTCGGCACGCAGGGATGGACGTTATACGGGTAATGCTCTAAGGCTCTGGTAGAACCATTTGTAAAATATCTGAAATAATAAGAGCTTGATGGTAGGGCTAGAGTAGAGGATCTGTGTTTTAGCATAAATAAAGACCATTTGTAAACCAGCCGCATCGCGATGCTTGTGTCTGCGCGTACCCTGCCGGAAAATTCCCATGTGCCGACATCCTCCGACTAGAGCAAAAAGTGGCTCTATGTGCAGCCAACAAAATCAGCCGAGATGGACGTTAGGAGCAGAACTCATGGCGAGAATAGTATGTCTTATACTACGTGCTAGGGGATCCTTTCCCTATCGAGCAAAGAAAGTCACTGTTCTACCATCACTATCCTCATACATCGATGCAGTACACATCTCCGTATTCATTATATCACAAATAGTTATTATTCTACGGCCACCTTAGACGCCTAGCCCTTGCTGATCCTTATATATCAATAGAATGATTTTTCAATCTGATTACTTCAGTGGAAAATTTAATCCGAGGTGCCAGCTTTGACGGCGGTAAAGCATTATCAAGAAACGGATGCTAGATACTTTGTTACATAGCGCTCTGTACTATTCGTGACTAGTCAGGGTATACACTTACATTTATCAAGGTCTCGACAGAGCTTGACATAGAACAAGAAAGAAAGTCAAGAGCTTCTTTAGATGTCTCGTCATCTGACAAGTGGTATCGTGGAAGCATCATCTCCTCAAGTATATCGGCAAGAAAAGGTAGATCGATAAGAGCATGTGATAGCTTAAGACTCTCAGACTTCTGCCGTTCATAGTGAGGAAGATCAAGAACTATAAACACAATCAGTCCTAAAATACGGTCAATGTAAGACTGTGGATCGAACCTATCTTGATCTCGCCAGATATCGAGAGTCTAATATTTGAGATTGATAGGCCCTTACATGATAGGCCTTGAGATAATATATAGGCGGATGCTTTGAGTACCTGCGATCCATCTTAGTCCTTGAAAACAAGACACAAAGCAGGCAAGATAAGCGGACCTCAGCAGCTATCGTAGCTATCTCCCAATCCTGAAGATAAAAGGTGTGCAGGTTGAGTTCGGACAAGGAAATCTCTAGGTATTCAGACACAGCAAAGATGACATTGTTGTAGCAGTACACATCGTAGATTCTTGATATATTCGCATGGTGGGTATTCGATAATGACTGCAGAGTTCGTATGCATGCAGAGTCATGGAATACCCGCATGACTGCTTTGCCGAAGTAGCGCCCTTTACGATATACTAGAGAAGATTCTCCAGAAGCAGGTATTGGGTACACCGATACATAGTCTTCCCATGGACTTTTCAACCATACCCGAAGCAAATTTCCGAATGGCAGTAGAATTTCCGACTCATCGAGGTAGGGCTCTGAACGTGCTGTATCAGCAGTAGCATTACCTGCAGCTTTTCCTCTCTTCAAGCCCCAAATGGTTCGAGTTGGGAGAAAGGAAGTCATCCTTCATTAAACCAAATATGAAATGCAAGTCACAGTCTTGAGCTGCGTCTAAGGATGGTTTTTGTTTTAATCTTTGGTAGCAGAGCATAACTCCTGGATATCAAACTCTTAATTTGGACGATCGCTATTTCAGGACCTTCAAGGGAGATGACGTTGCTAGCAATCAATTCCAAGGCACAGTGTCCAACCCAGCCTGATTAAGAGAGTTGTGCCAGAATAGTTGTTTTGACCGAAGCTAAATTCCGGTAGCAGAGAGCTTTGAAGGATCTTCTCCGTTTTATCTTCCTGAGTCTCGTTACTCCCAACAGCCAATGGATAACTACCAGTGGTATTCTGTAGCCATCGCCGCTGCCGCTGCTATCGTTTTCGCTCTGATTCTAAAAAAACAGATATCTCAAGCAATAAGGAAGTTTGCTACCTTCTACTTTTACAAATACTTTTTTTACAAACGCATTCATAAATACATACTAGGTTCTACAACCTGGCTTACTATATCGATCATCTTAGCCTTCCTAGGAGGCAATGTCGTTTGTATTTGCGTGGGTGCAAGTTCTCGAGCAAGCTTCTCGAAGCAAAGTGCATTGGTATCATCAGTCAATCTTGTTCCGTTGGCGCTAGGTGGACATATGAACATATTTGCCGACGGTGGCAATGTTGGCTTCGAGACATACAATCGCATCCATCGTTGGATAGCAAGAGTGGTGCTTCTAGAGGCATGTCTGCATGCTATATTGGAGATGATTGCCAAAATGCCTGATATGCAAGATACTTCACAGATTGCTTCAGTGGTGGTATGTTTTTCGATCATATGAATGCGAACGCTTATGTGATACGATATAGGCCCTTGTAGCGTTGGTTACAATATGTTTTTCATCCTTGTGGGTAGTCAGAAGGTATATGTACGAGAGCTTCCTAAGGTGTCACCAGGTGCTGGCAGGAGTCATTGTTGCAGGAGTTTGGGTTCATGTCCCTAGGAAAGTGACTGCTGCTCCGACGATATTCTTACTAGTCATGTCCAGTACCTTGGTACTACTATGGGTTCTCCGAATTTGTCACACACTTATTCGTAGCTTCCAGCGCGGTCTACACCAGTGCAGAGCCGTAATCTGGACAGTGCCTAATGGAGTTCAAGTTCACCTGAGAATTGCCCGACCGTGGAGCTATCGTGCCGGTCAATATATTTACCTCTGCATTCCAGGCCTGAGCTATAGCTCCTGTGTGCAGTCTCACCCATATCTGGTGGCTTGGTGGTACAAGGATCTTGACGGGGGGGATGTCGTGGTTTTCATTATTCAATCTCAAAGAGGCTTTTCTCGAGCACTGACATCTCGTTCAAATGGACAAATCCCGGCTACAGGGTCAAGACGACAACAATCTGCTGGTCTCGACATTCCAGGACAACACCATATTGAGATGCGCGCACTGATCGAGGGGCCTTTTGGAGGGGAGATCAGACTTGACAACTACGGCACCGTTCTGCTACTAGCGACAGGCATTGGTATTGCCGGACAAGTGCCGTACATGAAACAACTACTTCACGGGTACCATGCTTACGACATCAAGGCTCGAAGGATTGCTCTATTCTGGGAGATTGAATCAGAGAGTCGGTATCATAGTTTTTCGATGCATTTCTTTTTACTAATAGAGACTGTAGGTCACATGCTCTGGGTTGGGAATTGGATGACGGACTTACTTTTAGAGGACACGCAATATGTGAGGCACATGAACGAAGAGGATCAATCACTGATAATCATAGGTCCTTGATATCAACATCTATGTTTGTAATCATTTCATAACCCCAGGCGTGCAATATGGCATGAGTGGAGAGGGGGGTAAGCACGGCCGAATTAAGATCACTTATGAAAGCTTTCCTACGGAAAAGATCATCCGGTCAGAGCTGTCTACTAGGAAAGGCAGGAGTGTGGTTTCATGTAAGAGGACTGAGGATTCGGCATTCATGATCGAAATTAATGACCACTTAGTATGTACAAAGAGACGGATCAAAAACGAAGCTCGTAAAGTAGTACAAAACATGATGGAGCGGGGAAGACCAGAGATCCACATTAAGGAACTCCCATTTGAACCGCTATAGATAGTGATCTTCATCAGGAGAGTAAGGATTGGAAACTAGGTTGAAATATTCTGTACGCGAGCGTATTCTCTGTCTTGCTTGCTGCTCTGCTAGCTTTAAGAAGTGGATAGAATTCATTTTCTAAAATTCGAAGGTTCTTTTCTTGAGCTGCTCATCTGGGGATTCAACTGTGCTGTGCCTAATCTGGAGACCCATATTTGCACTAGTCATGACACAAGCCTATCTAGGACGCCTTTTCTGTGTCTTGTTTAAGGCTTAGTTAAAACTTCACTTAAACAGCCTTTCCCGCGAAAGGTTTGCAAGAACAATAATGGCTGAACAACGCTCACGCAACGCCGCCTTAGAAGACGAGGAGCTGAGCCGAGAACGGCGTCAGAACTACCTTGGCACGGCACGTTTGAACATCGATAACCTTTTCTATAACACCGACCTAGAGCCCGGGCACACTCGACAGGAGAAGGATGTTAAAAGGCTTGTGCGAATATTTGAATTAGAAGGATGCCGTCGTCTAGAAGAGGGTAATCACGTGACAGCTCTTATTTCCAGGTCTGATCTTCAAGCCGCGCTTGCAATATCAGGTATTCGCTTAGACGACCTCGTCTCTAATGATCTGCCGCCGTACTTAAGATTTCCAGCGGGCCAGAAGTTGCTTTGTCTATATGGCCAACGTCGAATAGCGGCTGCAAGGCGGTTCTTTTCGGGGGAGGCATGGTGGGTTGTAAAGTTGTATTCAGACCGTGCGTATACGACGATATAAACCTACGCCGAGAAAGCTACTGACCCGGAACTCAGATGTGTCTGGCAGACTACAGAACCACCTACGAGAGTGTTTCTCTAATTCCAACAATTATTGCGATGGAGACATCTTCCGCCATATTCGCTATTATCATAAGGTGGAAGATCCTCTCAGCGAGTCTACTTGGTGGGCACGCCTCTCTCCAGGGAAAGCCACTAATGTTAGACGATGGTTAAAGAAGGATGGCTTTGAAAAAGTGCTGGACGAATTGCTCGAGGTGAAAGGATTATGGCCGAAATTTCTTATTGGGCCTATACGACGATACCGGATCCTGAAGTGTGACGAGGTGAGTGTATCCTAGATTTAAAGACAGCATTCTTACCATATGAACAGGAGCTATTGAATTATCTCCGCAGGATCCGCTCAGTATGGCAAACAATCACTGGTAGTGATAAATCGATCATGAATCGAGTAGATCAGGCTACGGTTGAAGCGCTTGAGCTTAGAGCACCTCGCGCATCGACTGAGGATGCAGACTTTATCCGTCGAGAGATGACCGAGAACAGATTGTTTCCATCTGTCGTAGATGCTGATAGTAGGGACAGAATCATGCGCAATATCCTCTCAATTAACCAGCTTATCCCATCCCTCTCGACATTTTGCGAGGACACTAAATACCTAGAGCCTTGTGCGAATGCAATGAAGATGCTCGTTACACTACAAAAGTCGGAGACTGTCTACCAGGCATTCCGAAGGATCTATCTCGCACCACCAAATAGCGACCTTCTTCTCAAGCAGGATGATGAATTGCAATTTACAAGCGTAGGATGTCCGCAGAACTACCACTTTGAAATGTCCTACTTGCAGCTCTGGCTTAATGCTGCACGCAACTTCCCTTCAATGGTTAATATTGCTTGCCGAAAAGATCCCGACGGGCCTAAGCCTACCATACTTGAGCCTAAAAGTGGTCTTAAAAAAAGTTTTGCCAGTTGCGCCCAAAATCTAGGGTTTGACTCTCCAGAGATACGTAAACTCAGCTCCGTTGGGAACACTGAAAAGTCAAGTAAGAGCCATACTGCAGGCTTAATGGTCACCAACATCAAAGATCAAAGCTTAGTTCAGAGATGCGGGCGTCCTTTTCATGCCGACCAGCAATTAGATATGAAACACATCTTCCTAGACAATATCGTCGAGTTGTATCTGCACAAATTTCAAAATCGATTTATTACATCTCTATTCGTCAAGCTGTCTGTCCTCAGTTCATTTCTAGGAAGTGACAACACACTCAAAGCCCTATGGGAGGATGAGAGTACCACTGCCGCAAGGGGGGATGAGAGTACCACTGCCGCAAGGGAGGATGAGACTACCACTGCCGCAAGGGAGGATGAGAATACCACTGCCGCAAGGGAGGATGAGAGTACCACTGCCGCAAGGGAGGATGAGAATACCACTGTCATCTTTTACGAATACAAAAGCCTAAAAGTGCTGAGGGAAACAGAAAAGACCCAAAAAGTGGTGTATGAGACAGCTGGACAACTATGGCCAAGATACTCCTTCCATATCAAAAAAGAAGGGCACCGAGTAATGACAGGAGTGGAGGATTGCTATAAATATCTAAGCGAGAACAAGTATCAGATCAGGTGCGTACCAAGGTTTAATAGAGTACAGCGGGGACATAAGGCTCGTAAAATCAACAATTTTAAGATGGGCGGGATGTTATTCGAGCCAGGGGGGCCGCAAACCTCCATTCCGGACAATCCACATACAGAGCCCAGTAACTCTACTGTTGCACCCTCACTCAAGCGCAAAATGGGAGACGTTAGTGAACAGGAATCGTACAATCTGCCTAGTAACACTAGTGGAACACTAGTGGAACACTAGTGACCGTTAATTTGTAACTCTTAATTTGAAACTCTTATTTAAGAAACCGCCTCTAAGCGAGACAAGTATAACAGTGCCCTCCTGTGGGCGAGAAGAAATTGAATCTTTAACTGGTCCTCTACAATGCTGGACGAAAAACGTAGGACCGTCTTTCCGCCGGCAGAGATAGACTTTACCAGAGAACCAGCTCGGAATGTTTCGGTTCCCGAACCAGCTACGAAAATATTGCCTCCGAAGTCGACCATTGGCTTAAATTTCCGGTTCATGCCTCAAAAGTCCTCTAGGGTCCTTGAGCGCGTGCAAGTAAAGGCTATCAAGCACGACAGTCCTTGGAATCATTATCAAATGCTGCTTGAACTTGGGGAAGATGGAACCAACTTTGGTTCTTATAACATAGATCACCCTAGTAATCTAAGGTTTATCTCTACTACCCCCCGACATGTTGATACGGCTATAACGCAAGAACTCCTGAACCTTCGCCACGAAAATATAGTACCAATCCATGAAGTATTTCTAGATGATACACATTGCTATTACGTGTACGAGATGATGCATATATCGCTTGACGACATCCTGAAAGCGACTTTATCATTCGCAGAATCTCAAGCAGCTAAAGTGTGCTCCGAGGTCTGTGGTCATACATGAACGTTGGTGTGGCCTCTAACCAGCTCTAGGTTTTGCAAGCGATTCTATTTCTGGCATCGAAGAGTATGATCCATGGGCATATCGAATGCTCGAGAGTGTATTTTACAATAGAAGGTTCTGTGAAATTAGGTAAGAGCCACGACCTACAATCTTTTGCTCGCTAAAGCCTCAGCAGCAGGTGTTCATCGAGCTTCTGAGGCGCATGGATCGGCTTTGCCTGGAAATGATGAGGATGTCTGGGCACTAGGCAAACTGCTGCTGGAAATGCTAGAACATAGATCTACGATAGCCCCCTGCTCTGAGGAGCGGGCAACACTCACATTCTCTTGTCCAGAGCGTATTTCGGACGAAGCCAGGGATTTCTTGCGTAACACCTCGACCGTGTCTGCCCAGGATCTCGCACCAGTTCGTAGAGCCTCTCCTTTTCATAATTAAGCATATTGATTTCGATTATAGCATGCATTCTTGCGGAAGGCGAACCTTGAAGATAGCGGGGCAGAAGTAAATATCTGGCTAGCAAACCTGACTGTAAATAAGACATGGGGGTTGATTGATATGGCATAGTATGAAGAAGAACGAATTAAGCCTAGGGATTTTAAAATTAAGAAGCACTGTTTCATCACTTTTTAAAAAGCCACTACAATAACTTACTAGAGATGGACGCAATTTCTAATACAGTCACGATCCATTTAGTTACAGCCTTTGGATGTTTATAATTAATAGCCTATTTCTTCTCAAACGTTGTCTTTTTGTAGCCCCTGTAGGACAAATGATTTTTGGCCCTTTATTTGCGTTTGTTTCACCGTCATACATCCTTCCTAGAAAGTGGAACTCGATACATCCACAAGAAATATATCACGTTATTGCTCTTTTTCCATTAAGAAAGGAGCGACAAACGCAAGTGAAGATTTTATTGCGGCTTTTGTATGTTAAGCCAGTTGTATTCATATCTATCCGACGTTAAATAGGCAAGGTCCGATTTAGAGAACAAGAATCATCCCGGCGGCTCGTCCTAAATAAGATGCCCCTAATTTAGCAATGCACTTCTTTGATTCAAGGTGCTTGCTGAATTCTATATCTAGAATAGATGGCTGCACATTTTGGCTGTTCTTAAAAGCACTATGCGTGATCTTGAAATGACGCCAGTGGATTTGCCTTTGTGCGCAGTAAGTAATCGTGCAGCATGTTCTCTTAGATACTGACGTTCTCCTAGAAGAATTGCTTATGGGACAGTGGAGTGTATCTTTCTTCGAATACTCAACAACTGTGCGCCGCCGTTGTATCAGATAAAAATGCGACCTTGTTCGGGTGCATATCAGACTACTGCACGACAAGAGAGGCTCTAAGCAAGCATCCATTCTCCCAAGTTCAGTACGCGTGCTAAGAGATGTAGCATTTCGCAAACTTGGAGAGCTGTCCTGTGGCACTAAGCCACGGGATCACTCCCGGCCTGTTTTAATTATCGGTATCGTCGGATTTTCAGTGGCGACTATAGCTTGTGCGCTAAGGATACTTGCGAGGCTGTTAAACCGTCAATTCAAGGTTGATGATTGGGTCATACTTATTGCTATGGTAATCCTGCTTGTTTTCTAAGTGCTACAAGAAGAGTAACAAAAGCCAGGTTTTTGTAACTCCACTTTCGATATTTTCTGTTGTGTGTAAGTGAGCCCTTCTTAGACCCGGAACTGGATATTAACAATTTCTAGTAGCAAAACATGGACTCGGAAGAGACGCTTGGGACGTGCCCGTTGGTAATATCACATATGTGCTCAAAGTAAGATATTCTTACATCATGATTGAGTTGCAACTCACGGTACTTAGATATACTATATTGATGAGGCCCTGTATATTGCGAGCCTTGCTCTAATCAAGCTCTCGGTTTTGCTCTTCTATCTGCGTATATTCCAGAAGCAGAGCTTCAGACGAGCTGTAAGAGTACTTATCGTAATCAATGCCTGTTCAGGTGTTTCTTTCGTCCTCGTCTCCATCTTCCAATGCTCACCAGTGCGAGCAGCGTGGCAAGGCTGGCTCCGGGAATATCACTACAGCTGTAGCGACGTTAACATTGCCGGTTGGACGAGCGCCGCAACAAACATCTTCCTAGATCTCATAATCCTTGCTCTTCCATTGCCAGAACTTGCAAGACTGGTTGTATCATCGGGGGAAAAGTTGCGATTGATACTTGTGTTTAGTCTCGGACTATTGTAAGTTGTGCGATGTAAGAAGATTAATAATCGCTAACGACCAAGCGTTACCATCGTTAGCGCCCTCCGGCTTAGGTCTTTGATAGAATTTGCAAACACAAACAATTTCACTTGTAAGTATGCAATACCTTCTGTAGTCTATTTGACTAAGCTAGTGAGGGGACTATGTTTCATTGGGATACTGGAGCACAATCGAGGTTCATGTTGCCGTGGTGTGTGCTTGCTTACCGGCACTTCCTTCGCTTGGTAGACCCAAACTGGCAAAACCCGCCACCCAACTATTCGAGGACCATATTTTGGTAGCTAGGAGTGTAGAGGTCACGAGTCGTAGACTGAGTAATGAGAGCGATCCCGAGTTTTTACTAGAACTAGATATGAAGCAAGGCCGCCGTACCTACTACGAAGGGCATTGTACCTCGATAATCATCGCCTGAGTAGCACTTTGTGGCTTTGTAGGCAGTTCATTTTCCGGTAGTGGCTCGTGACCAGGTATCAAAAGTGATATCAACTTAAAATAAGATTTATTATATCTATACATGTTTTCTATGGTCTCAAAAATGCAGTTGGCTCTGTATAGATTTGGAACCAATTCAATTTTCTTTTCAATTTTCATTAATCCCGAGCTAATTTGTTTCTGTAGGCGCACTTTTGACCATTGTAAAGCCTTCCTGACGATGATATTTATTCCACGTTCCACTTTCGGCGGCAAATCGGCGCGCGAGAAAAAGTATACGCTCTAGTCTACATATCATCATTGATGGCTGCTCGTGGTATTTCTCTGCCTCGTCAAGATTCCCATTAAACCAATCATCTGGGAAGTATTTGTTAGCCCATGGTAATCCCCGGACAGCAAAGTCCTCTGGTAATGGCCTTTTTTCGTCTTTTTCTGGAATTGGAAGTTTGTCACTGTTAGTCCTATCCGACGTTCCATAGTAAGCTTTCCCCCCCTTTCCTGGTATGGAGAATTCGTCACTAACAGTCCTGTCCGACGTGCCATACGAAGCTTTTTCGTCCTTTTCTGGTATTGGGAATTTGTCACTCTCAATTCTTTCAGGCGTACTATAGGAAGCTAGTAACAAATTAAGAAGTTTTACTAACGACTCCCATGGCGAATTTTCTTCTGTAAGCCTTATTGCTGTCGTATGTTGAGATGCCCATAATAGGAACACAAGTGTAAAGTGGATGAAAGGTAGTATATCCGGGTTATTGATCTTATTCAAGATGACTTTTAGGGTATAATTGTAGACACGTTCGGCTTCCTCGAAAATGAACGTATCGGGAGATGCCTCTTTTATCGTATGCTGGGAGTCAAATCCAAGCATCGATATGATGTTTGTAATAGCAATTTGATAACCTTGCTTTGAAAACTTCTGAGTAACTTCGTTGTCATCACTAAGAAGCATCAGAAACTCGTTTAGAGTTGGATCGAATCTCTCGGGTTCCTGCTTAGTAAAGAGTAGACCACGTACTGTAACAAATGCAGTGTCTAGAGGAGGTAACTTAAGCTCTGTCCTCTTATACAGGGTCAAAAAGGGTTAAGATAGACTCCCTAGTTGAAGTATAAGGATCCGGAACACACAAAGACTTTGCGAAGTAACTTAAAAGAGTTGCTGTAGAGGATTTTGACGTGTAAGGATTGCTAGATGATGATAGCACCTTCCAGTTGTAGGAGCCTTATCAGATGCATTTGAGTACCAATGACGTGCTACGCCTTTCCAGACTTCTCGGTCCTCAATATCGTCGTCTTCTATAGCCATCCTGTATCTTCCGAGGTCCCCTAAGCATTCAATCCAGTATGCTAAGGCATAAAAGCCAAATAAGAAAATTCCACGTGATACGGCCGCTCGAGAGCGTCAGGGCTTATATAAGTCTATCGCAAGTCTGATACACAAGAACTTGCACAAGCCAAACGCACCGTACAGCTATGTATAAATTTACACCTCCCAGTTAATTTGCTCAAACCCGGCCATCCTCAAGCGCTCCTCAAACGCCCGCACCGGCATCCCCTGGCTCGGGAACGGCGTAAAGATCGACTGCTGCGCCGCACGCGGCGCAAGGAAGCTATCCGAATCGACGACGGCGGAGATGTCGACGGAAGTCTTGAACCTCTCGTTCAGAATTTCCGATACCGATTCGCGTCGCTGGCCCCCGTGTTCGGCAATAGTTTCCTGTGCAGCGAGAGCAGCCGGGGTGCTGTACGCTTGGCCCTTGAGTTCGAGGACGTCGGCGCCGCGGGCGGCGGAGACATGCGAAAAGGCCATTTCGCGCAAGTTGGCGATGTTCTGGAGCATTGCCTGGGGAGGGATGCGGATTAGGTCTATGGCATTGGAGGCGAGCGCGATCAAGGGGATAAAGCAGGGGGTGCGGCGGAGGGTGTAGAGGTGTCGGTAGGAGCTTAGAAGCGAGAGGATTGTGTTGACGGCTTGGCTGCATAACTCGTGTGGAACGATGATGGAGTCTATGAAGCGGAGTTTGATAAACGGGCTAAAAGTTATAAGGATTGCGAAATGATAGAAAATGCTTGCTAGAGTTAGTCGACGCCGGCGTGGATTGTAAGTGCTAAAATGTGACGATGGGATACTAACTGCATGAAAATGACAGCGGGCGTAGAGTTCCCGCCTAGTCGTATGGCATCGTCCAGAGACTCGAGCCAAGCCAAGTACCGCGTATAGATCTTCAAAACATCTTGACTGCGGAGCAATCTTGCGGGAATATGATGTGTATATAGTGATTCATGCACAATCTCAAACAGACTACACATAGCAAGGTGTATAGTCCTAGTATTGCTCAATTGCGTCAGACTTTCATCGACTTCAAGCCCGTCTCCAGTATATGGAAGCCATTTGCGGTGCTCCTCTGGCTCAGGCCGAGTGGGATGTATTGTGGGAAGCTTGTGGAAACTCAGGTGAGGAACGCGCCTCATGACGGTCGACCAGGCTCTAAATAGAAGAAGAATAAATATCAATACCCAGAAAATGCAAGCAGCACAAGTATACCTACAGGTCTAACATGAAAACGCCCCATATAGTGGCACTGCGCACTTCACGCTCTATATCAGTCATGATCTCATTCTCCTTAACCTTATTGTGTAAGCCCATTTCAACGGCCATTCGGATTGACTGTCCGGAGTAGAACAAGCTATGAGCGTCCCTACCACGGCTGGCTTCAAAGAGCGACATTACACCTAATGCATGTATTGTTGTAAATGATGGGCTATTCTGAGAAAATGCCCATAACCGCTCTGCCTCAGCGAAGAAAGCTTCCCCGCTAACGTCAGCATTCGTTCCGTTCGCAAACAGACACCCAACAGCTAGAATGCCATTGAGAAGCATTGACGAACAATATCTGCGCCGTCCTGCCTTGAAGTCTGTGCGAAAGTGTTGCATGGCAAAGCTAGCGAAGATAGGATATTCCCAGCAGGAATATAACGACAGAATATGCTCGATAAGATCATTGTCTGATGTTACAGTTGTCCATGGTTCTGCGTCTTTATATGTGCCAAGCTCTGGTTCGGTATCTTGATCGCCGGAGATGCCTCCGTCGAGCATAGGTAGACTCTGTTGAGCAACCCCCTCCTTATCGCCATCGGGATTATACTGCTGGCTACCATTCTCAGAGTAGTCATCAGTGGACGAGATTTCGGAAGGCGGTAACCTGTGTCGGCTTGCCTGTGCCTCCGACAATGGCCCTCCAAGACTGATCTGTATATCCAACAAGGTCTTGCCACTTTTTAGTTCTTGCAGGATGAAGTCGACGTGATTCCCAGAGACCAATTTGCCAAAGACGAACTCGCTCGATTGCTGATAATCCTGCAGCCGCTCGATCTCCGCCTTCAAGTTCCCTTTGCTAACCTGCACCGATACCTGGTAATGGCATACTACGTCTTGGGAGATGCATTTCGCGCAAGGGTTCTGACCATCGCACTGTCTGAGTGATAAGCTTTTGCTTTCAAACCAGTGGAGAGGATACAAGCCTTGGTTCGTTTCCTTTTGCATTCCATACAGGCGTTCTTGGTGACAAAGTCAGTGCCTCTTCGTCTACGGTCTGCCGCTGCTCGAGAGGGCTCCGTCATGTTAGTTGACATTGAGGGGTGGAAGGTCGGGGAGGCGGTTGCGTCACCGTGGCGGCTCAACCTCGCCTTTGCTAGAGTGGCACTTCGACACGGAGTAACAATATTCCGGCAAGGAAGTCAGAGCTTCTGAGGACAGGATTCCAGTAGCTGTGTCGGACAGATTCGGATAGGCGTCGAAGCCTTCATTTACGATATAAGCTTGACGGCCTTTCAACTTCTCTCTAACTTCACTTACAGCGTTAGATGACTGACCTCCAGATGAGTGGCATTTTCCAGGTTTGAGCGGTAGTGATACGGAGGCTTTGGTTCCAGATCCCAGTTCACTCTCGATATCAACGTTGCCATCAATATCGCGGAGAACACGTCGCACAATACTGAGTCCTAAGCCTGTACCCACACTTAGGGCATCTGCTTGTTTAACGCAGTACAAAGTTGGTCTCTCAGATATTCTCGAGAAATGCCTCTCCCTGAGTCGGTCAGTGTAAGACACAGCGTCGGACGTGGCTCCCCCCCCTCATGTGGCGATCGCTGATGATCAAATGTTACAGCGACTTTCACAAACCCAGCATCTGTATATTTCAAAGCGTTGTTTAAAAGGTTCATCAAGATTCTCCTAAAAGCCCCAACGTTGATCTTGAAGTTCCAGTCTGGTTGCCAAGAGATATCTAATATCACCACCACAGCCATCTCAAAAAAGCTGCTGTCGTTGGAAGGCTTTGTCTGATTTCTGCCAGCATATACCGAATCCACGACCTCTTCCATTAATCTGCATAAGTCGGACAACTCTTCAATGTGAACGTTAGCGTGCTCTCTTGAGTCATCGTCTGATTGTTTCCCTGTTCTCCGCCTTGATTTCTTTGACTTCTTTTTGGTTACTTTTGCAAACTCGAGTACGTCGTAATCGATCGTATCTAATAGCGGTTTCCCACACGAATGCTAGAAAACAGAAGTCAGTACACGTCTGGCATTTTCTGGAGTGTTCCACCTTTTGTAGGGCCAGGTACCTAGTGCACTGTGTTCGAGAAGAACGCCGGCGCGTCACACATCACGTGCACTTGTATAATATCCTATTTTAACTACAACTAGCGTTGTTGTAAAATATAGTATTATATATAAGCTACTTCTTCATTTATTAGGATGAGTGGCGTTTTGCATACCTCCCACTTTATCCGGATAAATTTGGCATAGGCATTCCTTCTTCTCTATAGCTTTAAAGTTTATAAGCTTTATGTCTTCTTGGTAGGAGATTCATTCTGTTGTCCCGAAATCTTAATACAGGTCGATAGTCAAGTTAGAGCAGGGGGCACAGATCAAGTGAATTTCAACGCCGGCGACAAAACGATCAATAGAATTCTACAATTGTGATGTCTTCTTACTAAGTTCTGTATAAGTTACTTGCAGAGAAATGGCTAAGGAACAATAGTAAACTAACCATAACTTATTATATTTGCGTAGTTAGTTTTTTAGACCCCAAAATCGTGAAGCCTTTTTGGCACGCAGGGTTTTTCGGCACGCAGGGACGGACGTTAAATTTGACATACTATAATCATGCAATGCATTTCGATAATCTATTACTACGAAACAGTACTGTATGAGTAGTTTGTGATAACAGAATAGTTCAAGCCTCCTTCAATCCCAGCTATAGAGAAATCTACATGTAGCCTATTATAAAGCCACTCTAGAAAGATTTGTCTAAGTTAACAGAACTTTTGGCCATTTCCGAATTGAGATTTCCATGATCGAGTAGGTGTTCAAGATATGATGGTAGCTTATGTCTTAAGCATTGCATTTCTACTGGTACTGTAATCCTTATAGGTAGATCGGGATGGAGCTCCGCTCTATTGGACTTTTTCTTCGAAGAGGTTCTTACAAAACCAATCGCGCAACCACAAAACCACAACATAGTGCTTATGCTGTCGAAAAGTCAGCGAACATTGTGCTAAACTCATTTTGCAAACTTTCCTTGAAGCTGTGGCGTAGAAGAAGTTTGGGAAGTCGTTGGTAGGTGTTCTACTCAACATAAAATCTTCGAAGTATAGATACAGAGAGCGATGATCTTCTAAGCCTTAAGTAGTATATATTTACTAGCACTAGGCTACCGCTTGGAGAACGCTTCTTTTCGTGCCCTCTAAGATGCTTCTAAAGTCGTCTTTAATTTGGAATCAAGATTCATCAACGTCTAAAGAAAACAATTTAACTTGCTATTTTAGAGCTTTTATAACAACTAAATAGGACGTAGCGTTGCTGCTTCTGTGCTGTCATCAGTACTGTGAACCAAGCAGAGGGGATTAAACTAAACAAGGGGAAGAGGCAGAGACATCCGGCAGTATATCGGCATGATCACGTGCCAATACGGTGTCCATCCGCTTAAATTGCTGCAAGCTATTTAGGATTCGATAGATTAAGGTATCCAATTTTCTAGCAAACTGTGCCTTAGCACTAAATAGAGTAAATTTACCCTTACAAAAGAGTTCTAGATCAATAAGATAGTGCTCAAGGAGATGACTAGAGAAGCTAGAACAAGGCAGTCAATACTAAAGATAAGTGAGAATATGATATCCAAGGTGTCTTTAGGTTTGGGTAATCTTTTGATGGCATTAGCTATATTGGGTGCTCATAAGTGAGCACCCAATATAGCTAGTTTAGCCGTATTCTACAGTACTTATTGATATCCCTCCTTCATCCTCTTACCTTCCTCATCGATTTGAAACTGCTAAACAGCAATCTTTTAATGCTTTACTAATCAATCCATGGACTGCGACGCTTCCTCTCCTCGAAAGCTCACGGCGAGGGTCCTGGAGCAGGCCACGTTCCGGGCGCTTGTATAACTGTAAATAATTGGATCAGGCACAACTGAAACATAAGTAGAATACACATCTGAAAATAGCCTTCGAACTTTTCTGTTGTATATCGTGTATATCTGTGGTTCATTTATATGCATATGACTTAGCCAATGGACCGTAGAGCATGCGGGTAGCGCACTAAGCATAAGATGGTATGCTGTGGGCCCGCTATGGCGGTCAGATGGCGGTACATGACAAAAGTGGTTGGTTTCACGTGACTTTATGTGCGACAAACATACTTTACTTTCAACCTTACATCCTAACGCTACTCAATATCATAAGTTCCAATTGTACTACTACACAATTACGCCGGCAACCCAGACGAATAAAAAAGTGCACTAATTGCAGCCAAGATTATATTACTAGACGTGATAAGGAGCATCGGAGCGCATGCCTCGACCTACGACAGACCTGCCCGGATTGTGGCATTGAGATCAGACAAGGAAGAGCCCGTGATCATACATATAAATTTACTGGCCTATGGGTCGTAACTCCGCAAAGGCTGTTATCATCTTTCGATATCAATCAGTTCGATTGGCACCACCACCAATGCCCTCAAGATCTAGATAACGTCATTGCACTCAGCAATTTTGACAATGAAAGACTTCCGCATTGGAAGTCTGTCATACAGAAGGCTCTTTAATCTGCTGGATCAATTTTCCTTTTGGGTGCTTGATGTAAGCTTTGTAGACGCATTCAGAAACCTCTAGTTCGTGTTGGTTACCCACAGCCGACAAGAACCCCATCTGGGATAGGACGGAACATTCCCTTTACTTTGGCCCTAGATTTCCTGTAATTCGAACGCGTATGTCTTATTACTGACTCTAACACGCGTAAACGACTTATGAAATTTTGGCCACCTTTGGAAGCAAAGCTTTTGCCGCCGGCTGAAAGATTTGAATGAAGTGTTCGCGAACGCGTTTCGCTCCCCTAATCAAGGGCGAATTTGGCGACCTAACCTTTCTCTATTCTTGCAACTTGGAATATTTCTTGGAGGATATCCCTCTGGTAGACAGATTTAGAGAACTCTCTGCTCCTAAGTGTTAAGTATTGGTATAGACGAGCTTGAAGTATTGTAGCATATAATGCATTTCACAATTGAACAAGCCATCAAAAAGAGTCCACGCTATTACCTGCTGCTAAATTGTACGATATACTGCGCTTGAACTTTATTGCAGAATCAACGAAATGACTTTCTTGACGGGACTCTATCCCTAACTATGAAAAGGATGGTTCATTTCTTGGCATGTTGGTGATCGAGACGCTGGACTGCCATCTGCTCAATCACGTATTGGGGAGCCGGACGACCATCCGTGCGACCATCATCGGAGCAGGACAACCATCCGCACGATCATCCATCTGCTCGATCACCCATTCAGGGAGTTTAGCCCCTGACAACAGTGCGCGATTTCTCTTGAAAGTATTTGCATGCCTAGTAGCGAGCTTTACTGACAAACGTGAATAAGCTTTTTCTTTTAACAGCGCATCTTATACAGAAACATTGTGCTTATAAAAGGCATTCCACGGTGTAGAGAATGAAAGGTCCAGGTATCACATTAAAGGCACTTTTGTAGTGTCACAGCGATAGTTTGAAGCTATCTTTCCGCCAACAAGCTTGAAACTTTTCTCGCAGCTTAGTATATTAGGCTGTTCCGACCTTAGTGCCTCAGCGGCACTTAGGGAATTTGAATCTCGCTGCCTGGCGAAAAAGAGTGAGTTAAGTTTTGGAGGATACTTAAATTTGTGAGTGTGGCAACTAGGGATTTGTAAGACAATGAAGGGCTTGAGGACGAGGTGATGGCTCCCTTGCTTAAGCAACAAGCGACTAAAGCCGTTATTACAGAGGAGCTTCTTTCCGTTACGATATGATATTTCTTGCAATCTCATGTAGATGTAGAAGTTCCTTGGTTATAGTTGGCATAATAATAAGTGGTGAACAGTAATTGAAACAAATACATAAGTTCTGGCATATTTTCGGTGGTTCCGCCGAACTCCGTCTACCGGCCCATTTTATCCATATGCATATGCATAGGCAGGGTTGTATGAAAACCGCAGATGTGTAAGATATGCAACAAGAATGTCGAAGTAGCACTGACGTAATACTGCTTAATCGTCAACGATTGCTAATGAACATATGTACTCAAAAGAGTATTTAGAAGCTCAAAATCCTACGGGAACGGATTATTAGTTATTTCTAACTTGAATCTCTATCAAGCATTTGGATTTACTAAAATAGCACTAAATTTCTCTGCTCACAATAAATGGGTAAACACACCGGAGAGGTAGCTCCGTACTAGTCCGCACTGCCAAGGTTTCCCTGAAATTATGGATACGGCCCGCCATCTGGCAACGGGAGGCTGCATACTACCAAGTTGAATTTGACCAGTTAAATGGTCAGATTAGCCTATGACGTTAACATACTTTTAAGAATTTGAACAGCAATACAACTAGTCAGGCAATCGAAAGACAGCTATCAATAATAGACGATGGTTGACCGCAAAATCCCCCACCACCTAACCGTCTTGCTGATTTGATTGCCAGAGATTTGCCATTTGATTGTCGACGAGCTCTTATCTGCTGATTTGAGATGTCCTACTATACCCATGAGGTCCAGTCCACTGCTATAATAGATGAGAACTCTCCCCTTGACATAGCAAAGGATGGTCTACCGGAAAGAACCGCTGGTAAAAGAAGAAATTTTGCAACGAGGGTTTGAAGACATTCATACTCGATAATATTATAAGAGAGAAGCTTACGAATCTTATATAGGCTTGTCAAACGTGCCGTTCGCGGAAAAGCAGGTGAGTTGTTGCTGCTAGTATTAGTCCGACATTGCTACTCTATTAGCAGCACTCTATGGGCAACAAGACTCATTTGGCGGTGTTATAGATGTGATGAGCAGCGACCGAAGTGTAGTTCATGCACGAGACTGAAACAAGAATGCATTTATCAAGAGCCCAAGCCTGCAAAGTACGTATTTACCTTTTCAACAAAGCAAAGAAATAAAGTCCTAGAGAGCTACAGAACTAATCCCAAGGCAGGAGAGACAACAATCTTACTCTAATCTTAAGTACGCTGCTCGAAGTCGAAAGCAAGTTGGACAGAGCTCTACTCCAAAAATCCTCGATAGGTGCACTTAAGACACTCCAAGACAACCCTAAAGGCGGAAAGTATGCTACGGTCAATTCCAAAGTTGGCGAACTGCCTTTTAAGTCTGTAGATCCTGAACCCGTTACTGCAGATTTGAAAAGGCATGCGAAACCGTTTGATATTCCGTCTCCACAGACTACCGAAGTACAGAAGTTGCTTGCCTGGCCAGCAATACGATCACTTCTTGAGGGCGAAGGTTTGGAGGTTTGGAATCTATACCAAGGTAGTAATAGCACGGAAGATTGGCTATCTACTATAGCACAACAGTTTGAAGCTCCACTTCCTACTGATCGGGCCCGGGATATCTTGTATAGAGAAGCTGGAGATGTGATCTTAGGTCAGGGCCGGTCGATAGAACTGAACAGAGGCCATATTGAAGAGCTTTGCCGGACTTACTTCACATCGTACCATTGCATCTACCCAGTTCTTGATCGGCATAGCTTCTATACTCAAATTCTGCCTAGCGCCATTAGGAATGACTTTAACGAAGCAGATCCAGCTTCGTGCTTAGTTCTTCTTGTCCTTGCGCTTGGTTTACTAGCTAAGGAGGCAACGAACGGTGAGAAATTTAAAGGCTTCGAGCTAAACGTAGAACCTAGTGGAGGGACTGTGGAACAGCCCCCAGGTTATATTTTTCTTATTGAAGCTAAGAAAAGATTTGGACTTTTGTTGGCGGACTGGAGTGTTACGAGATTGCAGACTTGTATTCTATTCTCGTAGGTGATTTCATACACTTTAGAAAAGCTGATTATTAATGGGGCGAGCAGAGCATACTATTGTCAGACTGCGCGGAACCTGGTATTGTATTAACTCCTCATATATATAGATACCTTAGCTTACCTACTGTTTTAGGAATTTATGAGAATGGTGAAACTAAGCTGCCTGATATGCGAAAGTCTTGTGAAAAGGAAAGCTTCCCTACTCTTTACAAGCTATTTTCTAACTCTGGTTTTAGCGTGTCCGATTGGTCCTGCTTCTCTGGCGATATGATTGCAAGGTGCTTCTGGATGTGTAGTATTTTTGATAGGTAATGGATCGTTACTAAAAGGAAGAAGGCTCTGCTAAGAATGAGTGTAGTGCTATAACAGGCGAATTTGGAATAGAAGCCCCAGGTATAGATGCTTTGCAAGATTCAGTACCTCTACACCTGTTCACGGGAGAAGACAAAACACGTGGGTTGAGAGACGAGGACGATATCCTAATAGAGTGTTACTTCTTAGCGCATATTACGCTAAGGACACTTATCAACCGAGCACGACAAGCGTACATAGGAATAAGTAAGTCTCGAGTGAGCAACCTAAGGCTTCATTACTAACTACGACTGAAAAGGGAAGCTTATTTCTGTTGATGACGACAAACTACCCATACCTACTCAAAAGCTAGTGAATGATCTGTCAAACCAATTGGAATCTTGGCGCCTAGCTCTTCCTCCACCTATAATGTTCTATAACGAAGACTGCAATGTGCAGTGTGCTTTTGAGCCAGTCCCAACACCACTACTCAACTTCGAAGCTCGAAGAGCTAGCGATTATAGGCACATAATGAAAGCTTCATTACAGACTAGATACAAATATGCTGAGTATATCATCTGGCGCCCCTATCTATATTACGCCATGCACTCAACTATTACTTTTCCAATGGACCAGGACTTATTGCTAAGGTCACTAAAGGTATTGCTACTATGTTACTTTATAGGTATCCCTTTTGACAATTCCTAGGCATGTTCTCTTTGGCCTTTAGCATTTGCTAACTATCAATCTCAACAACTTCTTATTCCTCATATGTTTGAGTATACGCATACGTACGTTTGTAATCCCATCGCATACCTGCGTTATACTAAGACTGTGCTAGGTTCTTAGGTATACTAATCCTGTTATATGCGTTTCCGCACGATGTTATACAGCAAATAATATCTCAAGCGCCTGAATTATGGAAGGAAGTGGAAATAAGCAAGCATCTATACATAAGCTGGATACGAAACATGAGGTTAATCCATCCAGTAGCAAGATGGTGCTGGCCACTGCTCAGCACTATGTATAAAGACCATCCAGTTGTACAAGAAGTGCAAGGACTACTTTGACAGATACCTGGATTGGTACAGTGGTGAAAAGACGAAACTATTGAGGATTGTATATGACATCGAAAAAATAATGTATACCCGGCAAGGGCCACAAATAGCGGCATTTGATATACTGTAGTTATATGCTAGCTTGCTAGGTTGGCGCGAAGAGCTCCCGGTGCTCGTCAAACTTGTCCGTTGTGATGACGTCCTCGGCGTCAAGCTGAAAGGCACCGCTATCGCTCCATTGCTGATGGAGGTCGAGGCTAATAGCATAGAAGTGATGAAAATCGTCTTCCGAGTACCGAAATTGATCCCTAATATTTCGCCAGGCAGTATGACCTAACCCATCTGTATCGGTAAAATGAGCACATACTTGCTACTAGTCGCAAGGCATACCTAAGGGTTTGACTAAGAAGTTTCTTTAGAACGTACGATTTTGCGTATGATCTGCCAAGCGAACAGATTCCTCCCTAGTTCTTTGTACTTGTTTTAATCTGCGTACTTCATGTTCAAGCTCGAGGTTCCTCTGCCGTAGCTCTTTCAACTTAACATGGCTCTGATGAGTCTTTTGAAGCTCCCTAATTCGTGTCTCCAACTGCTTAATGTATCCTATCGTGCGCTGTCGTCGCTGTCGCTGTGCCTCGCGGTCCATTGCTCGTTTTCGAGCAAGCTGTGCTTCGGACAGCATCGCAACAGCGCGACTTCGTGGACTTGAAGCTGTATAACCATTGTTAGGTAGCTCCCTGGCTCCTTACTTGGTGACAGCTAGTCCCAGAGGTTTGCATGCTTACCTATTTGCTGCGGGAGGCGTAGCATCGCATTTACGCATTCAAGTCGTGGAGCGTTGCAAAAAGTACTAGACTTTGCTCCACGATCTTTCTTGAAATAACTAATATATAATACCAAGTGATTTGGATAGGAGGGTCATACAGTAAGAAGTCGCATATCCTTCATATTCACAGCAGCACGATGGCCTAAGTTATATCCACCGCTTTGGTTTGCAAGGGCGTCCGATAGTGTTCTTCTGTGCTGTACTCGGCTGCTGCTGAACATTCCAATCCTTATGATTGGTGATAGAACTACCTTTTGGCTGCGTGGTAGAAAGAGTCTACCTCCTTTTCGAACATAGGGCCTAGGCCCATTGTGACAAAAGTATTTCACGAAAGGAGTTTCAACAATTTGCGAATACACACCCGTTTTCAATTATACTAGCTATTCGAATCAAGAAGGATCGAATAAGTGAGTACATTTTCTTCCAGTTCTATAGCTATTAATATCTCAGTTACCAGTTCTATCAATACGTTTATTTTTATTCCTTATGTGTTCTAAATCTAACTTCTCAACCTCCAGGTGGGGTTCTTATTTTGATGATCCTCCATACGTTCTCGATTGAGTTTACATCCCGTAAGGGAGATGTTGTTTTAGCTTATTGATTAGCTTATTATCCTCTCCAGAATGACACTTTTGGAGCGCCATACTGTTATCCCACAGACGCTAGGGATTCAATAAAACCGTAGGGTGCATTTGCACTCTATTTTGAGCCAAAACCACCGTTCGTCACGGGTGCGTGGCATATTGTACAGGGAACCTAACCAGTGCTGATTAAGCTCAGCTCCTATTTTCATCCCACTTGGTAACTCCTGTGCAGATTTGCACTTCCATGATTATTGTAGTAGAGCTTGCTTCGTTTTCCCATTTTCGACGAAGTGGGGTGCCCAAATCTCATCAGTATTTACGTATTAAGACTGTAGCAATGAGCTCTACTTTATTGCACCTTGCAGGGAGCAGCAGTACGTGTAGATAGGGCAGAGCTAGCGGCTCTAGACTCCTGCTTCTAGCGTGACAGGTTTCACCCGAACAAAGGGATACAAAACTAGCAGGGCTGGAAGCCTACCGATACAGTGACAGGGTTTACTATAGAATGTAACTGAAGTCAAGTAAAAGTCTTTCTTTCATTTGCGATTTTTAAGTACGTGATTAATAATCACACCGCACCCATACCATGGAATAGTCATGGCGTGGGCGTGGTGTGGTGTGGCCAGATCCTGGTAGTTCAAACCACGTATATACATTGCCTTTACATTTGCGCAGAATGGAGTGTAATCTTGGCAAAAAGCCCTACGACCGACGACGAGGTATCAAATGCCACCTTGACAAATTCTAAAGTGTCAGAAATAATTGCTTGGGTTGCCAAAAAGAACCAAGTACAAGGTAGACATTGAGAGCACGAAACGATCTGCAGCGATAAGGTTGTGGACACACCGACCCTCGTAGCCTTCCTACTCATCCTGTTATAGGTTAATCCATCCGTAGCAAGGTGGTGCTGGTTACTACTACTCAGCACTATGCACAGAGACCATCCTGTTGTACAAGAAGTGCATGGACTACTTTGACAGATACCTAGCGCCGGTACAGCGACTCATGCAAGGATCTTTCGACCTCTCGTGGATTCGCGCTTTGCGTGAGCCGCGCTCTACTGTACAACAGTCTGTCGGTTTTCGCCAGCGATACTACTCAGCTCGAACTCGTTTAGTATCTTTTTTCTTCTGGTTAAACTCCAGAACAGGACCTCGTGTATCCTCTTCGCGCGATAATGTCCAAAAAGGCCTTATTCATTGTCATTACGTTTGTCGCCAAACGAAATCTATCGTCCTTAAAGCATAGATCGCGACCGTAATACGCATCAATCACACTCGATATTGTTTTCCGGACGTGAATAGCAATTCTGATAGGATGGTTATGTTGTTATTATGTATATGACAACCTAGACCTATACCATCTGACTCTTGTTCCAAGTTACGAATCTTAGCCTTTGGCACCGCGTCGAGCACTCCAGGCATAGTCGCTTAAGCATCTTAATGGGCAATCGAATGAATGATTGCTCAATCCCCCGGATAGGTGATCGAGCGGAGGGCTGTCCTAATCCCCGATCAATAGTGATCAAGCGAATGGATGTACTGCTTAACAAAACGCGGAAAGAAAGGAGAGAGGGGTACCACAACCATACTCACCGTTTAAGCCATGGTCGAAAACATGAAAAGCACCTAGCAATAGACCACTTGTCAGCTTTGAATCATCGATCAAGCCAAACTTAAGAAACCTAAGATAGAAGACGCAAAAAGTCCACGAAAGGTGAATATCATGTCATTTCGCCAAATTCGCCCTTGGTTCGGAGAGAGAGACGCGTTCGCGAACAATTCTAATCCATCAGCTGCCGATCGCGACAGAGGCCCTGCTTCCAAAGGTGGTCAGAATTTCATAAGTCGTTCACGCGTGCCAGAGTCAGTAACAAGGCATGCGTGTTCGAATTGCAGGAAGTCTCGGGCCAAAGTAAGGAAATATTCAATCATTTCCTAAAGTGAGGTTCTAGCGGTGCTTCCTTAACTTTAATAGCTAACGTCCCTTTCACAATGTAGTGCGACGGCAAGCAACCATGCGAACGATGCTACTCACGAGCAAAGACATCAGAATGCGTCTATGAAGCCCACACCAAGCAGTCGAAAGGAGAATTAACTCAGCAGATTAAAGAACTGAAGGCGAAATACTACTTGTCCGACCAGATCCTCCAAGCGCTCTCGGGCAGCGATAACGAACACGCCACCAATATCCTCGAAAAATTAAGGAATGGGGAGTCATCCCAAAGTATAGTCGAATGGCTAGGTCGGCCGTTAGCAGTAGCGGACGAATTATTCACGCTATAGAGGTCGCAGTACTCTACAGTCAACTGATGGAGTGCTTTGTAATTCATTGTTTTGGTCTGCTCGATAGGGCCATATCTCTTGTGTCACATCCATCCTTAACCATAGTGCGAGACTTCAGGCACTATCTCTGTCAATATTGCTAGCCGCTGCTCAGTATGGCTACATAGTTACAGTACAAGCTCTTCTGCTAAACAATTGGATCTAGGTAAATGCTCAAGATGAAATTGTTGTACTGCGTTATCACTTGTTTCAGCGAATGACCACTTTGATGTGGCTTCGACACTCTTGTTAACCGCAACGATTGAGGTGAATCGATCAGACAAAAATGATTATACTGCAGTATTTTGGGCAGCAACTGCAGAATTTGCTTGCTAACATGCGAGTTGATCTTGACCAAAGAGATAAATTGGCCGATACGTATTTTATTATAGGCTGCCGAAGCATGTTCCGCCGTAGATACTGTCAGGAAGCTGGTCTGGACTGAATATGTTACCATCGATTTGTAGGACCTCGGAAGGTTGTGCCACCCTATGCTGTAGTATGGCCATCTTGAGGTTGTCTATATACTTCGAGTATTGGTTTGGGGTAGGCTTCTATAGAGGGTCGCAATGGTCGCAACTGTCATTCGTGGGCTACAAAATATTATTCATTCTAACTTAACCATATGAAATAAGCCCCTACAGTATCAAAAGCCTAACAACAGCTCACCAATCAATATCGATGACATCTATAGCTGAAAGCGCGGAGGTGAGCTCCGGAGCCCATGTCAGGTGATCACGATGTTGCAGTGCGAACGAATCGGAAGGGGGTCATTTAACTGGGATGGGATGGGGGGCGTCTGTACCCTCGCCTTAACTAGGTAACCAAAACTATACTCCGTCTCTGGGAGCTGGAACCTGGGATCGTGATCTGGGATGGAGATATGGTGTGGCTGGTTTGCATCTAGAGCGAATACAAGTTTAACAGAGGTATGTACAGAGAAAGGCACTTTCTACATGCCTATCGATTAACTTGGCCCCTAGTGGTCTGCTGGCCTTCCTTCGAGTCCAAACTTCACGTCTCCCCTACCACAGCTTTTTCGAACCGCAATTTTCCTTGCTTGCTGCTACTCTTATAACACGCCCCTCCATCTTCTTCATTCACAACCTCCCGTCCCCCCCTCCTGCAGGTAATTATAGGCCTGTGTCGACAATCATTCAAGATATCATTGGCGGATATAGCTGCGGGGATGCTTCCGACACTAACATATGCATGCATATGACTAGGCTAGATTGTTCCAAATTACACGTTGTCCAGTTCTCTTCATCGAAGATGTGGACTCACAGACAGTCTCCCTCCCCGCTCGTAATTTTTGTAATACACCTATTAAGTGGCTCTGCATAGATTTGAGAGATTTATTGGCACACTGATAACACCACACTGATAACACCTTCTGCCATCTCTCTAGGGCTCCATGTATGTGGTTATAGAGCAGAAGGCATATCTCAGTTACCTATCATTTTATTTCCCTGGACTACAATTTCTTGGTTTTGATTTTCTAACTAGTAGTAAGTTGGATAATACAAGTACGAGACCGCTCTAGTTACTGCCACTAGGTTGCATTCACATCACCGTGTTCTACCTACCGACCGTGGCATTGTGAGGCAAACATGGCGTGAGGAAATTCACCGTGGGGTTGCAATAGAAGGCAACCAAGAGCAAACAGACAGAGAATAAGATGGCATCAAACCGGATGGAAGATCCGAGCATAGCACAAGTCTAGATTTCCTTGGTATTATACCAGCCGCCCCGCTCCCTTACCCTCTCGTCTGTGTCTTTTTTCTTTTGGCCGTGAAAAGATCAGCATCTCGGTAGCTTTTCCTTGTTGTATGACGTAATTAGACTCTCTACAAGGTCTGATCCCTTTCATCCTTATATATGTTGCTTCTCTCGCGTGTTCAGTGCGGGTATGAATCCTCTATATCCTATAGACAAATATGGTTGGCTTGTTATTGTAGCGTTATAGTCATGATCCGGACAAAGGAGCATTCAACGTCTATTTACGCGATGGTCCGCCCTAGCGAGGAAAGTTATCTTCGTAGTTTCTCGAATAATTGAACCCACCCAATCAATAATACAGATTGTATGTATAGTAAGCTGCGGCACAACATCAGCGTCCGCCGCAATGCAGTCGGCTATCTTTGTATCTAGTGGTTCGTACGAAATCGTTCACGAACCAAGATAGTCATTATGCATCCCAAAACAAGCGTTTTGCAGGTTACGATGGCATTCTGGATCCACAAAAAACATCTGTGGGTCTCCTCACCTCCTATCCTCCTTATTATCCCGCCATTGAACATTGCAAACTAGGTTGCGCCTCCGCCTACGGTGTCAGTACAGACGTGGGTGATTGTGCATGGCAATCGCGTCTGACCTTAAAAGGAAGATATGAAGCACTGGACCTTCTGTTGTATGCAAGTCTCACATGGTAACGGACGGCACAAACAGTCGGCCGTCAGATGCATGCACTCAGCTGTGAGTTGTGACGTAATGCTTGTGCTTATTATCCATTATCTAATTCATCCAAAACCCAACTGGCTGAACCTAGCTACCTGGCGGCATGACCCTAGCATTAAAGGCCATATGAACTTTTTCACACTGCATCACCCTTTTCTTATTATACCCCCCTTAGTGTTGTAGATAGCGCTAAGTCAGTATATATAAGCAAGAGGCAGGTTAGATTCTTTCGAAGAATACACCAGAAACCTCCTACTAGGAAGTGCCCCACCTGTTTAACCCAAGTGCCAACTTCAATGGATATATCGGCGGCTCCGTTAGTGCCGCTAGCGATGAGCCAGACGAAAGAAGACCTCCTAAGACATATTGATTTAAGTCTTGAGACGTATGCTCTAATGGCTGTGCGTCCTATATCGACCTCTAATACTTATCTGATTTATCGCCTGTTAATCTCGTTATAGAAAGAAGCTGGCCGTGGATACAAATGGCTGATCTCGGACACCGAGCACCTAAAGCAATACTACGAAAGAAAGCCTCCTTACGATTGGAGTGATATTCTTGAGAAGTCGAAGGACGAAGCAATAGAACGAATCGCGAACGGTGGCGATCCGCAAACTTCTTGTTATTGGGAATTGGCAACACCTACCGAAGAGTGTCCTAACTGGATTGCAAGATGGTTCTTGTACCACAAATTCCGATACCGCGATAAGAGAAATCGCAACGCAAAGAGGGGAGGAAGCTCGCGTACCTCAGAGAAGTCGAGCTCCAACCCGTATATTTCCTCAACATCATCCTCATCTCAGATTATAGAGATTGCTATATATTATACGAACCCAAAAGGCTCAGAGTACCAAACTTGGCCTTTGGACCAAGATTATACAGGCTCTACACCTATATCTTCTTCCTTTTCGTCGAGTCCACCCTATCTTCAAAGCTATTCACAGAATCAAGGCCGGGTTGCGGACCAGAGCTCAAGTTCCACTTCTAGTAAGTTTTTAGTATCCTCCTGTTACTTCGTGATATACATCTGTTATTTCATACGTCTAGCGAAGCTAGCAAACCCGTCGCAGCCAGCTCGCTTGCGTTTTCTGATGATTTTTCTAAACTGACATTTCTATTATAGTCTTTACCTCTTCCTCTCCACCGAATCATTATACCTCTGCTCCAAGTACTATAGCATCTCAACAACATGCTTCCCAGGTCGCGGCTTTGAAGGGTACCTATTACGAAGAAGAACACTATAAAACTAGTAGTAATACAAGCAAGATATCGTCAAAGCTATATTACGATCCAGTTCGAGATTTATAACTGAAACTATCGTATGTACATAATCCGAAAGTCTGTTTAAAGCTATCGGAGAACAGTATTTTACTGAATCCGCCGGTAGAGCTGACCTATCGTTACTAAGACTACACCGAACAAAATTTGGAATACCACTCTAGCCTTTTCCTCCTTTGCCCCACTGCTCACAACGAGATTTCCAAGATCTTTACAACCTTGGAGCGCGCGGAAAATAGCCAAGAGAGCGATATAACCTAGTGTAGTAAGATCAACACGAACTATTACAATCTTGGATCTAGCCCATTCAGAGGTAGCTCCGCTGCAGTTTGACGTATAGTTATACTGCATGAAAGCCATCACAATTTAAGGGCAGCTGGGAATAATTTGGTGGAAACCATCACAATCTGAGTGTTTTAACCTCTTTTAGTATATATATCATACCGCTCTTCCTATATCTTTCCGTATTATCCATCAACATGTCTTCAAAGTAATGTAAATGGAATACACATCTGAGAATAGCCTTGAACTTTTCTGTTGCATATCGTACATATCTGCGGTTCATTTATATGTATATGACTTGGCCAATAAAAGGTGGAGTATGCGGGCCGCAACAGACATAAGATGGTACGCTGTGGGCCCGCTATGGCGGTCAGATGGCGGTACATGACAAAAAGTGGCGCGTATTTCACGTGACTTTACATGCGACAAACATACTTTACTTTCAACCTCACAACCTAACGCTACTCAATATCATGAGTTCCAATTGTACTACCACACAATCACGCCGGCAACCCAGACGAATGAAAAATTGTACTTATTGTGGCCGAGATTATAGAACTGGACGTGATAAGGAGCATCGGAACGCATGCCTCGACCTACGACAGACCTGTCCTGATTGTGGCATTGAGATCAGACAAGGAAGAGCCCGTGATCATAAATATAAATGTGCTGGCCTAAGGGTCGTAACTCCGCAAAGTCTTTCATCATTTCTCGATATCAATCAGTTCGATTGGCGCCACCAATGCCCTCAAGATCTAGATAACGTCATTGCACTCAGCGATTTTGACAACGAAAGACTTCGGCTTTGGCAGAGGGTTCCTACAGTAACCAAAGTTTCGCCAAAGAATATTGAGGAGCTCAGTGCATATATATCAGTAACCTCTGCCCTACATAGATATGATTATCAAATATACGAGAAAGGCGTTGAGATACATCAAACGGCAAAAACTAGAGAGGCCAAACAACAGAAACTCCACGCAGCTAGCTCTGTATTATATCAGGCAACAGCGAAGGGAGCCGTTTCTCACAAACAGTCTATACAATACATAACCAACATATGGACTCAGGACCTCGAAATGGATGTTCCAGGGCACCTACAATCATCACGATATATACTCGGGGATAAGACATGTGTCGGGATCAACACAACACCCAAGGGTAGCTTTGTCGACCTTCATTATGACCTTGGTAGAAATGGATTATCACAATGCCTGGGAAGGTGTGTTAAGGTTTGGCTCCTATTTCCGCCAACAGAGAAGAATTTCAAAAAGTTTTCTGAAACGTGTGGATTGATGGGGAGACTTGCGCGAATCGGAGCCGAACTGGAGGGTGGATTAGTCGTAAGGACCTCTTCAACGGAAACCTTGGACTTACCTGCTGGCACTGTAAGGATCGATTTCTCCTGTACCTGGCCTTTCTAATTCCTCAGTAGCTGCATGCTGTATTTACAACAGAAGGAGGCTTCCTAGCCGGTATAAATTACTCGACAGCGGAAGACCTTCCACTTATGGCTCAATGCATTAGATTACAGTTGCATATTTACAAGCATATTCAATCGCATATCGCAGAAGACTTCAAAGTATATAGTATAGCATTACAACAAGGGTTTGAAATAGACGTCGATGATAACTTGTTAACGGAGATTAAGCGTAGCTGGTTTGATTTGTTGGATGCCATTAGTCGACACGACCTAGCAAGCAGTGGGCTCAAGGAGGAGGTCGCTGGTGTTCAAAAAATCTTGGGAAAATAGTGCATATCTCGCTGCTCTGGAGGCGAAAAGAATAAAATCATTTGTGGAGGATTTTAGAATAGGTACAGCAAATAAATAGATCATTTGCACTTAAAAGCAAGCAGGAAATCGTTTTTCCCTACGCAGTACAGGCATTCCCACAGCCTTTCCCCATTCATATAGGATACCACGGCTGGGGAAGTGTCTACCTGGCTACTATTAGGTCTTGCCCTGGACCAACTTTCCAGAATTGGCGGTAGAACCGAAACTACGCGCAGCACCGGCGAGTTGAACTATTCCTCATAAAGAAGTTGATGTAGCTCGTGCCTCCTCACCGGCTGAGCATCAGAAGATTTGGTAAACTCTTACTATTATAAAAAGGCTTGCCTCTCGAGTTATCTCTCGATCAATCGCCTCGTGCTCTACCTCATTCTATGGTTATCAATTATTTTGCACAATGCTGCGAAACTCGTCTCGCATGGAAAGATCCGGTATCCATAAAGCTCGACACATAGGGCTCAAACAGAAAGCTCTAAAAATTGATTATTCGGTATCATCTTTCGCTACCAAGATCATTCTTGAGCAATGTGACAAGAACCTAGATACGACAGATAGCCACCTTTGCAGAGCGCAAGCATTCGCAGAAAAACTAGCAGAGCGTGCAGCATCAGTTTTGAACGCTATAGGCACCATTGAAGGCCTCGACGTATCAGCCTCTATAAAACGATATAAGGTGCAGTTCGCAAATTGTGCTAAGACCCGAGTTCATAGTGAAACCATTTTTCGTTTGGTAGCGATGTCTTGGAAGCTTTACAACAAAGTGGTGTCTCTATCCTTCTCAGAGGAATTCGCTGAAATCGGCGTCTCGCTCTTAAGGACTACCGCTAAGGTCGCAGGTATCCAAGTACCGTGGGACAAATATGGGAATGTCGCAAGTCCCTCAAAACCCTCGTGAGAAGTCATACTTTCGCTGCTGAAGCTCAATCACCTTTGGTTTGTTTCTCTTGTGGAAAGGGCCCTGCCAGCTGGCTCGAAGGTCACTTAGAACTACTTTCTAGCGACTTTGAAGAATCGCCGCGGCGCTACAGAGAAGGTTCTGTCTCAGCTGGCTCCTCACCAGCGACATTGATAGATAACGGTGGAACATCGAGACAGATGACGGAGCATCTTGGGGCTATAGCTTACGAATGGGCTGGCCATTTAGATGGCCATAGAGATAATATCAAGGACTATATCGAGAAGCTCAAGAGAGTGCTGGTGCAATCTTCTGACATGCTCGATGCTTCCCTGAATTTAGGTGAGTTCAGCTTTCTTCAATATTACTTATATTAATAATACTAATTTAGTTAGGGAACAACTCTAGAGATGACGACGATGGCGATAGCGCCAATTTCAGCGAAAATGTAGATTATCTCCGTAATCAGAATAGAGGTTTGTCTAAAACGCCGATGACGAAATATGTTCTCTAATAACTCCAGAACCGCGGATCGATCATATGGTTACCGATACCTGGGGCGTACTGACTAGTTGGCCAACGGGTCAAGCGATAGATCTCGATTTTGCTATCTTCATAGAGAATCTATCGAACCACCTCGGAGAATTAGGTAGCCTTTTCGAGGGGGTTACCATTTCAGTAGGTTCGATATACACTACATTTGCATCGGTTCATGTCTCTGTAGGTGACGAGAACGCCTGGCTTTTTGCACAGAATATCATTCTGGCCGGGATAAAATTGGTTAAGCAATTTAACAGCTTGTACCCTAGTGAAATGGAGGTTCTGATTAGAATCGATCCTGAGTGGAAAAAATACATAGTGATGGAGGATAATGAACCTGTAATTGCAATATGCCAAGCATATGCAAGCATGGCTGGAACAGAGGCTAGGGGATTCGTGTATAGGAACTTACGATTGGAGATCGGAGATGGAGGAGTTTACGAGTTTGTGGATTTGGAACCAGGGTTCCCTCATTGGTGGGCACCATACCACGAGGAATTGGAGTTTTGAACTTATTCTAGAGATATTGTCACAAGAGCAACCAACATCACATGATCGTTAGATCACATGATAAATCAATCGCTCACACTGTAGAAAATACAAGTTTACAATACTCAATGTGCCCTACTACTTAGTGTGTGACAGATATCAAATGAACTCTATTAAGTTACAGAAATAATTAGCATTATCACCAATCTGCTTCAACGTAGCGTATAAAAAGCCCATTCTCCAGAAAGCTGCGCAGATGCCAATGATATCTTCTGTCCTCCAGAATACTTTGCAGATGCCGAATCTCCAAAACTCGATTCTCCAGAATTGTCGTCAAATCCGGGCTATGGGGAAGACCAATAAAAGAATGCCTAGAAATATGTGCAGGTAGCACGCCAGCCCAAGGCATATCTGTAAATGAATACGAGTGGCGTCTCTCCAAATGCTCGGTCCCTAAAAGATTTACACGACCACAACCATCCCGCAATTGAACTCCTATTTCTCTGGTGATTTGACCATCAATTTCCTTGTTTTCTAGCTGCTCTCGTCCATCCGCCTATCAAATTAAACATAATCATAAGGAACTGGAAGCCTTCTTAATAAGATCAAGAAGGAAGTCGCGGGTGTTCAAAATATGCGTAGAGAGCATATCTCGCTGCTCTGAAGGCGAAAGGAATAACATTATTGGTAAAGGATATTATACTATGTACAGAAGGTAGATCATTTGCACCTAGAAGTTATCTAGTAGGAAAACGTTTTCCCCTACGACGTACAGATATCCCCACAGCGTCTCCATATTCGTATAGGATATCATGGAATTGTTGAGTACTCAAGCAACTCGACAAGATATCATCGGTCCTCAAAACATATTATGATTGGTTCTTAGTGTTATGGACAATGCAAGCACGGCATTTGTTCAGGCGGCAGTATTTGCATTGGAAAATGTACCAGTGTGGACCAGAATGGCAATCACTGCAGGTCCATTGAAGAAGTGTCGTTTCGCTTTTCAAAGGTTCGAAATCGTGCGGGCAGGCTGGAACCGCCATGATTATTCTATCAATAAATGTTCTTGGACAGCGTCGACTAGGGAAACATTAGATATTGGTCTTATGAAGAGTTGAAATACTTGCTATATAGTAGTGGGTTAAGTGTACCAAGGAGGATGACTGTCACTTTGAGAATTTAGAATAAGCTAAAGAATGAAGTGACAAAAGGGGGTTTAAATCGAACCGTAGCAACAGAAGTGTATATTGGCCAAAAAGCTTGCATAATGGACGCCAATTCTGATTGACATTTCCGCCCCTGTTTTCTGACACTCAGCTCTTCTCTGAGGCGCTTAAGAGAATCGACGTGGATAAATCGGACAAGGGGGGTAAAATGAGATAGAAGTCAAGGTATAAAGGCACATTAGCCCTATCTGTCAACTTCTCATCAATTCTTCAGCTGATAATTCGAGTCCACAGAGACATTGAATGGCCTCACGCATTTTTTGACATCCAACATCATTTCAACTTTCAACCATGGCTTATCAAACCCGGCCCACAAGGGTCACTCTCACACCTAGCGGTTCTAATCCTATCAAATTGGACCTCTATACAAATCAACTCATTATGCATCTTCCATCGGTCTTATATTCACTACTAGATATTGAGGGCGAGAAAAAAGGCAATTTTCATGAGCACATCTACATTATTGGCTGTCGCCACAAGATTGAAGGAAATGAAAACGAATTGCAAAGAGAATTAATACAACTGAGCTGGGACTCTAGCCCTAGCCGAATACCCTCTGAGTTACCATCAAAGGATCCTGCTCAAAATCTCGAATTTGATAAGCTCGGTCTGAAGTGCAGCGGAATTCAATACTTTTCAACAATTAAGACTAATAGCGATAACTATCATCTTTTCGTTGGACAATATGATAGCGGTGATGGACACTTATCCCAGATGGCCGTTTTTCTGGACACGACAGAATGGAAAATCGATAAAGTTGATGATTCACATTACTCGAAAGAGATCTGCAGCTGGATTATTTGGAAGGAGTGGTAATATATCGTTGATTGGTTCTTGTTTGCATCTAAGATAAGCTTCTAACTTATCAAAAGACTTACACCAGAAGGACTGCTCCAAAGCTCGCCTCCACAGAAGAAAACAACAAGTCAGAAGGTTGTGTGCTGCAGGTTCTCTATGTGGTAAGGTGTCATTGATTGAGCGGGCGGCAGAGTTTTCAGCTTTCGGTCTGTCAGATGTGTGTTATTGTGTAGGGATATTCGTGTTGAGGAGGCCTAAACTACGGACTCGGACTTCATGTATTGCCATACGCGCCTTTTTTTTCGTTGTTCTCTAAGCAGATGACACGACTGTCTAAGGAAATGGCATTTCATACACACACATATATATATATATATATATATATGTATATAGATCCACTTCAGCATGTCGTATATTACTAGGGAAGTTATTTATTAAGTCGATGTATAGTGCTTGATATCCTTTCGTGACTATAATTCAGGAATGGCTATATTAATAGGTCTTAAGAATGGATATACTCTATCGGATAAACTATCGTATCTCCGCCATCTTCTTAATTCTGAAAACAACTACGCTGTATACCGAGCATTTATGGCGGAGAACCCTAGGATTTTATGGGTTTCACCTCATATGAAGGAGATAAAACTAACTCAGTGTTATTCTGATTTCTTTCAATTCATACGATATTTTGATAGAAACCCAGATGGGCATTTGTTAATTAATGTTATGGGCAGGGCAAAAGAAGGGAAAGAAGAACCAACTGGTAAGTCAAATCTGCAGACATTTTGTAGATCATCTTCATCATAACGGCTTCAGCAGGCCATAAACGTTCCATTACAAGGAATAGAGTTCCATCAACCTCCCTCCACATTGCATATAGTCGAGGGGCAAATCCTCGGAGATTATTCTGCTCAAGGAAGAATAGATTCTCACCTTCGATCGCATCATTAGATGGGCTGTATTTGACATTAAAATGTTCGCCAACACCGACAACTTTTCTAATTGCCCAAGCCTAGGTTCCCTTAATAATCTCATTCGATGCAAATATTTCTGACGTTGTTGGCAGAGGTGCAGGTAATTCTTCGAGGTCCCTGATGTATGGGAAGTGGATGGGTATAGTCATTGTATTGTAACCTTCGAAGAGTGAGAGATCTGTAGAGTGAGGAATTGTTGTGAGGTCCTGATTATATCCTTACCTATGGAAATATCGGCCTGAGTTACAAGGCATTGTAGCATATCCAAATGATATATTCACGTAAGTAAGGGCAGTTATAATCAAGGGCATTGAAGTTTTATCGGAGGAAGAGGGTCTTTTTTGCTTGATTGATTGTTTATTGATTTAAGTTCTGGTTTTACTCGCATTGTCAAAGGCAATATGTTCTTAAACTAGTGCATTTGCTGCGGTAGATACACTTGGACAAATACGCCGAAGCTAGGCAATTCCGGCATAGGCATCTTACGATGGCTGGAATCTTGATGAATTTATCATCATCAATTGCAACTCAGATATTGTGTCCCCAGCCCGTTCATAATAGGTTGAAGTAGTCAGGAGCTTGTGAAAGTCGTCGTCCCCCAACAGCCCGAAAACTCTTGATGAATTGTCCATTCCTTTTATTGCTAGGTCTGTATCCGGCTCGAGTTTTTCTACCCTAATGAGTATTATCCCAAGAAACGATAAGAAGCCTTACCTGCCATAGGTTTTTCCTGATCGATACAGCTCCTGAATAGTCCCTCAATATCAGATTCTCGACCGTCAGCCTGAGTAAAATTTAAGTACAGCATCTTGGCAATATTCTAGAGAACGACTTACAAGGCAGTGCGCGCATGGTGCGTTATTGACCCAGACCCAATGTGGGCAATTGAATGTAAGCCAGTACTTGCATCTGTACTTGTAGTATCCCCCACTACCAGACATAATGTGGTGAGAAGTTATAATGTGGAGTATATGGAAGAACAGGTTGAAGATTGGCTATGCGAGCCTTTATAGTAATATGAGTGGAATACAGAAAGAGAGCTAATAACAATAGTTGTGGCTAAGGAATACTAAAAATATCAACGATTTTCGAGGTTTGTGCTCTTGATAAGATGAACGTATGTATTGAATAAACGGACGCGAAATCGAACGCAGTTCCTCAACGTTATAGCTAGAATCATTCTGTATCGGCCTCAAGCACTAACAGACGTGAAAGTGGGCTTATCGTCACAGCCGCATCTATTTCTTTACAAAGCCAATCCATTTCGTCGGCCCTGGCAATTGATATCTCCTTTGGCCCTTTGCCCTTACGTTCTATGAATAATCCTAATGCAGAGATTGCTTCAAAGCCGTACCCTTTTATACAACATCTTCTATACTCATTTATATCCACAAAGAGGCTCGTTCTTAGCGGTTGATTCTCCCAATACCTCCAAAAGGCATCGCAGATGAAATTGGACAGTTCTAGTAGATCAAGTTGGGTGTCTAGCCTATTGTGATCAACAGCGCGGTGGTTTAGAATATATTGCTCGTATTCATTGATTTTTGCGACCATTTTATTGCGGGAAGATTTCCGAGGATCGTTTTGATAAATTGACTCAAAAAATCTGGAAGGTTTAGCCGAAAATCACCAAGTAGTAGATGATAATAGTCTCCTTACAGACTTATGCCAGTTGTCTCATCACCTTTCATGACATTCCAGACACCTCGCATACCTTGGCCCAGGGCGCCATAACAAGGCAATTGATAAAGGAAGAATGCTATCAAGTGATTGTTCGTTTTGTATCCGGCAAAACCTCTGCCTGGCTCGTCCCTGTATGTGAATTCGAATAGTTGAGCTTTATGAGTCTGAAGATATTCAAAGAGCACAAATTGATAGGTAATTTCCGATCCTGTAATAATTGAAGCACGAGACCCGGATTCTGCCCACACACAAGAGAATTGAAGTTGAGGCATTTTTGTACGACTGAGACTCTGGCAAAGGTGACGCTTTTATAAGGGGCACTAGAAGGGTCAAGATCACGTCTGCTAAATAAGCTATTTGTTGTATTGCTTCAACTGCGGTGAGATTGCAGTGACTGGCCCTGTATGCATCCTTGCATGAGGATCTTCCTGTCATTGTTTGATAGGCCAAGAAACGAATGCCTGGGGTCGTATAAGTAGACGTGACGTCAAATTTTAGATGCTCTTTCTATCCTATATTACATGGTAGAGGAGTATGGAAAACACGTGAGGAATATAATTGAACAGGACTGGACACAGAGCTAGCCTGAATTCGGAAGTATACTACAAAGGTTTTGAATAGGTGAGTTTCGTATGTGACAGCCAAGTGTTGACATTATTGCAGGACCTTCTTCTGGCTTCTTGTTGGAGCGCTTGTTGCAGATTTAACCTATAAGTTCTTCCATCGACACTAGGGCGTTCCTTTGGCGCATTAAATCTTTGGAAATTTTGACCTTAGTCCATTAGCAGGATATATCTAAATCGAGCAACGGGGGCCTTACATTCTAGCCTTGTCTCATCGTATCCCTCCATACTTTTCGGCTCCTCAACAGCAATATCACCTGAATCTGGCAGACAGCCTTTTCTAATTTCTATGTCACCATTTGCCCGTAGATACGTGATACAATGAGTTGCCATCCCGTCTAAAACTTTAACATTACTTATTTTTCCGTGACCAAGTTGACTCCTCTTCTCTGCGTCATTTACTGGCATTTCCGTTTCAGGCCATTGCGTATAAGCCGAATCGTTCCCGTTAGAGGTAACAGTCATGATACCCAAATCCATAGCTTCGGTTTTTGGGTTTAATACAACGCTGAGAAACGGCTTAGGCGGCGAGGAGACTTGGAGGGGTTTTGATTGCGCGATGCCTTTCGGGCATGGATCGGTTTTGGTATCAGGATCTGGTTGAAACTTTCTTTTTGTAGAATCCCTGGTAGCTGGTTTCCTACTCTGGCATAGTTGCGAAATATTATCAACTAGTAGACAGTTATTTATGGCTACGGAATTGAGATTACTATCATGTGCAAGAAGTACAACAGATATACAAGAATTGACAATATGTCTGCAGATATGACATACCGGCTGATTCTTCTACCACTTCTTTGCGATCATAAAATTGTACGAACTGAAAGAAAACAGAATAAAGCTCAGTTCGATGTACCTCCCTAATATGAGGGAAAGGCCATAAAATTCCAGGCTTCTCCAACATAAGTGCTCGGTATGTAGCGTAGTTGTTTTCTCGATTAACAAGATAACGGAGATGCGATACTTCTTCCGATAGAGCATTTCCATTTTCAAGGCCTATTAACATAGCCATTCCGGAGTTATAGTTACGCATGGATATCAAGTGCTAGGCATCAACTTAATAAATGACCTCCCTAGTAACAGGAGACTGCTTACCTTGATAATTTCGCTAATGATTTTTACTAAAGGTTTCGTAGCAATAGCACATGCCTTTACGTCGCTACTGAGTGCGGACCATTTACGACCGATTTTTTTCAAGCGAGGACTCTTCGGATCAGTAACGTCCTTGAGAGAAATTTCGCTGAAAGCTTCCCTATCAGCAACTACCAACATACTGGCCATTTTCTGTGGCCCGTAGGTATTAATCCTATCCAAGAAGTCGAACTCGGTTGAGAAAGGTCTTTGCCAGTCGATATCATCAATAGCATTGACTATGTTTTCTTCGAAGCGAGTAGCTAGGATTGAAAACCGTCTAAGCATAGCAAGAAGGTTGTAATCCTTCATCTGTTCTTGGATTGGATCTACCAAGAAGTGCAAAATATCAAGGGGAGAGGTAGGCTTCTCGTACTCTTTTAAACTAGTCGAGATCATCCAGTATGTTAGAGGGTGCATAAGTGACAGTTTCTATACACACTATTAGTAGTTGCCCCCGCAAAAATGGATGAGTACTTCCACTCTCACTCTCAAATTGCCATTTTAAAGCCAAGCTGCGATGTCCCCGAAAGTATTCAGCAAGGCCCTTCTGCAACCCTGAAACCCATTCAAGGAGATTCAGGACCAAAAGGTCACGAGTTCCAAGAAGATATCTGATCCAGGAATCCAAAGGAATGTATCGGAATGCTAAGTCGATGTACCTATCGAAGTTCTCGGCGATTGTGATAGCAGAGTCAGAGGAAGTCATAAGTGATATAAGCCAAGACTTGTCCCCGATTAGAGTATATAATGGTTTTGTTTTTCGTAGGCTTTCCACAAGCCTCTCAGCCTTGTAAGTGTTACTGTAGTCGCTCAGCCCGCCAGGGCTGTTTCCATGGAGCTGAGTCCAAAAGTCATCGAGCAAAAACTTCGGACGTTCGGATAGCAGCTTAATAGGAATGGCGCGATCGCGGAACAAAAATCTGAGAATAAGCTGAACATCACTTAGTTCCTTCGTTTCCTTGAGTACTCCCTCAGCCACAGTTTCCATCCGCCGTGCAAAGGAGTAATCATCCAACTTGACTTGTGGAACTATCGTAGGACCTGAAATCTCCGCCGAATCAAGGTTATAAGCTACCATGTTGTGTTAATGATTGTGATCGTATTCGAATGATGACTGAATATGCAATGAATGGAAGAATGCAAGGCGGCAGTGAGAACAAGTGCGCTTGCTGACTGCCTCATTCTTCAGACGTGATCTTATATCGTGAAATGTTTGCAGTAAACTTATGCAAAACGATCTGCGATTCAATAGCTCCACAGAGGGAGCAGGACGAAATCATGGACTGGCATCAAAATTGGATTTGACGATTGAAGTTGGTTCTTGGTAAGTCGGGGTTCTGTAGTATTGCCGCGCCGCCCATAGCCCACAGCAGGCTGCTGAATTGGCCATAATGGAGTTGGTTTAGGGCCGGGTAGAGCCGGGGAACTCATCCGCCCACTTTCCCCTATCAGCCGTTAAGGGCACCCTGCTGAGCTTTCTTTCGACACGAAAGAAAGCTTAGCAGGGGTCCGCAGCTCTTAGCGTCTGTCGACATCGACATTGTTCACCTCACTCACCCATCATCGACCTCACCTACGAAGCTCACTTCAAAGAACAATCAGCTATGGGAACCATACTCAGTAGACTTAACGATGAGGTATGACCAATTTATAAAAGGATTCTAAATATATACATATTCTAATTGTCGGCCGACAGCAATTAAATCTTGTTCAGGGAAGCACGAAAGCAATTGCAGAAGTTCTTCGGGAACAGGATGATGTATAGCAATCCGACCAGACTGTATTGAAGCACGCTGACAGGATCAAAAACTAGAGTCTTGCACAGCTGATTGAGCGTATGACTAGCTCAATTGAGGTGGCAGCTCTTCAATCAAATTTTCAAGAGATTGAACGCTATTTTCAATCCTACGAATCGCCTCGTAACGACTTGACAAATACTTTGCAACAAAAAAATGCCCACAATGACTTCATCTGGTTTGAGACAACATTTCAGAAGAAACAAGCAAAAATTACGACATTTCTCGATGTTCGAGTGCTTGATTGGCTTCGCGATCCACTTGTCTTTTGGGGACGCACTGGAACATTGTCATGCTTAGAGCCACAGGACGCTATTCGCAGTCTTTCGGAACTGATGGATCACTCCGATGATTCTCAAATCACAAATCCCATACGGAAACGTATCTGCCTTGTTAGACTTTATGAGGCTCGAGTTGCAGTCGAAGAAAGGGTCCGACGACTAGCTGAGGAGGGGCGATTGGACGTTACTCCAGGCCAGAGCCACAAATCAATCTCATCTGCTTTTATCACCTCATTGTGCTTTGATACAAGGGACAGAGAGGAAGTCATGAGGAATACGGTAGCAGCGCGTCTTCGAGCTGGCGAAAGATTTAGTCATTTGCCGCGTAGAATGCTCTTAGCCCTGGGAGATGTCGCCTCCGATCGGATGTAAGCCCTCGAAAGCTATAGACTGATTTGTACTGATAGTGGCCTAATAGGGAGAAATGTACCCCTGAAGTGTACATGCTGATACGGAAGTATTGCGAAGATTTCTCTCCCGAGAAGGAAGATACCTTAGAAAAACAAAGTATCTGGAAGGCTAGGATGGATGATGTAGCCAATGAACTTAAGAAGGCTCTCTGGACCGATGAACATGATTCTACAGCATTGGATGCTGCTATTTTGTCCCGGCCTCTTCGTCCATCTAAACGGTCAAAACTGCAACCGAAGGCCAAGAGCAGCTGTCAAGGTATGTTCTCGATATTTTCCCTCTTCTTGCCTACGCAAACTAACATGCCATTTTTGCTAGAGACATACGCTAGATCCACCCGCAAAAAGCCCAAAAGAAGAGTGGATAGAACAGAATATCAGACTTCCAAGAAGCCTCGCACCGAGTATCGACGTGGTGTTGGTGAGAACGAAGCGAGGCGGAATCATGCAGTCAGCTTTTCTTCGAATGCGCGACCTGTTCCACATCGAATTCTTCTGTCAGATGAACCAAGAAGGCCTGCAGATGGCCGGATGCAGGAATTGCTTGCTGCAGCGGAAATTTCATCCAGGCTATCTCAAGACCCATATTGTCATCTACCTGCTCATGAATCTATAATCCCGCAAGTCAACCCCGGCCATTCTGATTGTCACGATACTGTGGCTTCTGCCACTCATACGCATGACATCAACAATATCACTACAGCATTAGAATTTGAGCAGGGCGTAGATTTCAACTTTAGAGCTCAACAGGCGGCCAACTCGTCACAGTTGGAGAAGCGCCATGGGTTTATTAACTCAAACACGATGCTACAGGCGGCTCCCGACTTTCATGATGACCCAGCAGCATTGCAAATTATAGACCAAAGCTGGCTTTTTGACATTCAGGATGATCCAGCAGCGTTGCCAAACAGTATTTGGTTTGACTTCCAAGATGACCCGGCGGCCTTACCTTTCAACCCCCCCGAGCATCTAGAATCTAGTATAAGTCAAGAAAACGACTTTGAGATGGCTAGTGAATATGTAACTTCGAGACAGGCAACCCTGGTTGGATTCTGACAACCGCAAAGCGGAAATTCTCTTCTGCCGTGGGCGTTGATACGATAAAGTAACCAGTGGGCCACCTAGATCACTCTACCCGCAAATTGCAATCCTCTCTCATAGCTCTTATAGCAACAAGATAATTCCCCTCATCCCTAAATATCATATTTGCCATGTCCATTTGGTGCCATCTAACCTTCGCAATCAAGCCTTGTGGAGCTCTCACGGTTTCTCGATACATTTCAAGAGACCAACACCCCCACCTGTTTGCGGATACTCTATCACTACATCCCCATCGACGATGATAGTTTGGCCCGGCTCCAAACGTATGTCTACTGCACTAGCACGATTGACCTGCTCCGGCGTCATTCGATGCGACCCCTCCACAAGCTTAAAGAAGCCATTCTCTGGGCTGAGAGTTTCGTAAATAGCCCTGTATATGAACACCCGACCGCGACCCGCTCTCAGTCGAGGTAACGCCGAAGTATTATGCATCCAGACAACAACATGGGTCATGAGTGTCTTGGCTTCCTTGTATGATCCGTGTAGTAAATCCCTAAGAAACCCGTCGTCATCGAGCTACATGATTAGCTTCACGCCTTCTACAACACCGAAATATGGACTTACATCGAGCCCATCGTGCAGAAGATCTTCGCTATTCTTGCCCCAACCGCCTAGCCTTTCAAATCCTAGGCCAGATTTCTTTTGCTGAAGCTTTTGTAGCTCCTCTTCTGATATTTCATCTTTCGCCGCCTCAATCTTCTCGCGCGTGGCTGGTGCAGTCAGGAGTATCTTGTACCCAGTATCTTTCGACATCGCAATCCTTGGACTATGAGGCAGCTTCGAAACCGCAGGTAAGCGCCAAATGCACAAGTCGTGTCGGAACGTCGTGCTACTGTAAAGCCTCTGCCGGCTCTGGGATCGTGATGGAGGGGTAATTTTCTCCGCTGCTAGATAAAAGAGCACGTGAGGCGCTTTGGAGGGGCACAAAAGTGGTGCTTAGCGTGAGTCACAAATAAGTTGTAAAAGGCCACCTAAATTTGCAGCCAAATCTACTTTAGAACTATAAAATAAACTTGCTCCGCATTGAATTAGTAATGTTACAAGCCTACTTCTTGGAGTGCTTCTTTTATGTCTCAGGTAATCTGGAATCCTGGTACGGCCATAGCTTCTCAGCAAGAAGCTTGTCCACTTCACTGTCGGCGGCCTCAATAAAAGAGTCTCATCTGCTGTAATTCTGACTGTATCTTGTGAAGCCTAGTTCCTTCAATCGACCCATTTCGTGACAAACCCCAATTGTCTCGAAAGAGGACAGTATCTCGCTTACGTAACCACTGTTCTCTTCCTCATTTCTATGTAAAGCTATCTCCTGTGCATCAAAGCTTACAGACAAGTACCGGCACCTGGGCAGAGGTCTTCCCATATATTAACAATCCTAATAAGCGCCCGGCGAAGGAAGAAGATGTCGTTCTCTTCCCATATATGTTGAACAATACGTGTCGGCTGTATTCGTGTTTCATCGTGTAGTTGTAATGCCCCCTCGTGCCTTTGATTTCTGCTGCTATTCTTTATATCAGAAGAAACGGATCCATGATGCTTGAACATGATTGGAACGCTGCACTGATAAAAGAGCGGGAGGAAGTTGAGAAAAAGCGCTTTTACTTCTCCCGACATGCATGTTATGCACTCGTCGAGTTTGACACTCGAGGGAATAATTTCAGGGTGGTTGAAGTAGCCTGAAGGAGAAATCAGTAGCTGAATCTAGGGAGTACTCATGAACTCCGCGTAGTTACTGAACAAGTCGTAAACTTCGTAGCTGTGGAGAAGACGAGGATTTAAGTGATGAGACATACTTTGACTGTAGCATGTCGGAGAAAGACGATACAGAAGTTTGGATGTCGGCTGTGACTGGTACCAACCCTAGTCCATGAATATATGGGAACCAAATAAAGATGATATTGATTAGGTTAACTTATTGTTTTATCCTCCCTGGTAGCTATCGTTATGCTAAACTGGTCTTTCGCTAGTCGTTAATTGCCCCTCAATTACCCTTTAACTACCCCTCTGAGAATATCTCTCCGAGAGCTCGACGTTTGTTGGATGTGGATTCTAGAAGAAGCAAGAGCGAGCCGAGCGGTGTTGCCAAACCATTGGTTACCACCACTGCATCGATACTACTTGGGAAGGAGTGGCATACCGATTTGTTTTTGGTCACATTAGCTTATGCGTGTGCTACATAAAATAGTTGCAAGTCCACTCGCTCTGAAGATGAGTCGGCAGCAGCTTATTCTTGGACGGAAAGCAATCTTATAAATACCTCCCTTGCCATCTCATATCAGTGGAATTCATTATCACACTTATCATGGCCTTACCATTTGAACCTCATGGACTTATTAAAACAAAACTACAAGAAGCTTATTACCACAGAGCTCATATTTCAAACTTCACCACTGGTATAGCAGACCCGAAAGAGTCTCAGACCGTTGCTTTGTTACAGGTTTTATTAACTCAAAACCTCTTTAGTGACCTTAACTATGGGGTCACGAGTCAACACCCACCCCATCCAGGATCTAACAAGGCTTGTGACCTTGCCATCAGTTACCTTGAAGATGGTACCGAGGATCTCAGAGTCCTTTGCTTTGCAGAATGCAAACGAACACGAACGAGTCAGGCATATAGTCTATCAGCTTTAGAGAGGCAAGCAAAGGGCTACGCAAAGGAATACGTCGATTACTATAAAGGTCCTTTTGTCTACGTTATAACGTCTGCCGGAGCTCACGTCAGGCTTTGGAAATATGAAGGGGGGCGAATGATTCCATTTTGGGGTGATAAGGGCGATGAGAGGAGAAACGACGGAGAATGGAGTGAGTACAAAGATGTAGGAGTGGATACAAGTTTGGAAGGCTGGTTCAATTCAATGAAGGCGCTCGGACCCTCAGCTCACGTCGGCCAGAGCGACTATGGAGGTCAGAATTTGCCGTCCAAAAATTTTAAATCTGTCGATTATGGACAACCAAGTCAACAACAAAGTGGCTCCAGAGTCCCAGCTATCGATTACGGCGGGTACGGACAACCAAGTGAAGTTGCAACCGTCGAATATGGTCAACCAAGTCAACAACAAAGTGTCCAGTATCAACAACAAAGCGGACCCAGAGTCCCAGCTATCGATTACGGGTATGGACAACCAAGTGAAGTTGCAACCGTCGACTATGGTCAACCAAGTCAACAACAAAGTGTCCAATACCAACAACAAAGCGGCTCCAGAGTTCCAGCCATTGATTACGGGTACGGACAACCAAGTACACAGAATGCTGCTGCTTCAAGCAGTACCAATACCAGACCTGCTGACCCTATGGATATCGACGCTCCTCAGCAGAAATACATCAAAGTAAATGTCCAGGTTATTCGACATTCAATGAAAAAAGACGAGTTCATCTTCAGGGATCGTAAGAATCAGAATAGGACCACTTTGAAAGCTGACTGGAGCAAGCGCATAATAAATGGGCGTAATGCTTGGGTTTTCTCTCGTTACTGCACTTTTCAGGATATTTTTGATTAAAAATGATGTATGACCGTGCAATACACTATAATCTATAACATTTTTAAGGTTACACTGTGCTAAAGTGTATGTGCTGCGTCTGCACCTGTAGGAGTCTAGACTTTGCGCAGAAGTTGGTTTTGATGTTATCGAGGTGGAGCTTCATCGGTCAGAACATATTGGTGGCTGGCGTGGATTGAAGACTGAATTGGGCAGGAAACCGCCACCAACATATCCATCTGCAGCTACCCCGCTGGGCCGATGCTGGCCCTGGTAAACCTTAGACAAGCATTATACGCTAACCATATCAAACTCGCATAAGACGATGATGGCTCCTTTGAAATCAGAATCCTTTACGCGTAAGGGATAATGATTGCTGGATATAGGTTCTTTTGTCGCTTCCTGTCAAGTGTGTCTCCTGGCTATCGATCATGGGGATCTCGAGTGGTAGAAGAAGATGAGCATGACTTGATTACGAACACGGAGGAACAAATTGCACCAATACTCCTGAGCACAAAATAAAGAAGTGCACATTGAACCCTCGTGGCGTTTGCTAGCGATCTAAGACATAATAGGTTGAAGTAGTCAGGAGCTTGTGTAAGTCGCATTGTCCTAACAATTTGAAAATTCTGGATAAACTATCCATTCCTTTTATTGCTATGTCTGTATTTCAGATGAAGAGGAACATCCATCCTGATCAACTAGGTTATAAGAGAAATAAAGTAACAATTGTTACATGATAAAGATGAAGGCTATATCTTTGGACTCAATCTCATATATCGGAGAAACATACATCAAATTCAAAGCAGAGCATTTACGCCACCAACATGGAAACGTAAAAGCTATCGTCTAACCGTGACGGCTGCAGATCTGTGATACGAGGAGTGCTGCGCCTTTCGTGTCTCATTTCTTAAGCCACCAACGCTCCTACATTGTACATATTTGCGGTGCATTCATACACCAGCTGATTGTATGATATTTACCAATAGATAGGCGCACAGTTCCGCCACTACTTGGCACTTCGCATAACGTGTCCGCTTCACAGCCCATCATTTCCTGATCCTAGTCGCTAGGATCCTGTATCTAATAGAAAAAACTCGTCGGGGAATAGTTAAGAATCATAAATATTGACACATCCTTGCAACCTTAGTTACCAATGAACCGAGGCTGAGCTACAGGAACCTTAACCATTAACTTATGATGACTTCCTATGCAATTGCCGTAGACTTCCTCCTAAACATCCATCTTTGCTCTTCGACTAAAAAGTAAAGGTCCTAAGACAACAATGGAATTGCCGTACATTATACTGCGCACGAAAGACAAAGACGAATTCTTCCCTTGCGACGGTTATATAGGAGTAGCCAATTCTGAGTTGGATATCCTGTTGCAGCAATGTCGCGATGCGGTCCTTGCACTTGAAGCCGAAAAGAAGAATCGCCAAAGCACGAGCGTTGATCAATCTAGTGGGATCAAGGAGTCCTGTGAAAAGCTTCGGAATAGCGCTGACAATGTCAGAACTCTGGGACGCTTAGATGCTAGGCACGACAAGCTCGTTAAGTCTGCCGTTGAAGTTATGACCAATATACAAACCACTCGTAGCGCGAGAATCTATCAAGTTTTTCTAAAGGATATCCTCCGCCTTTGCGGCTCTGCGGTAGTCTTATTATGCGCTGCAAGTCTTGGTAAACAGAGGATAATTTCTTTGAACAACCAAGATAGAACAGCACTTATAAATTATATCAAGAATAGAAAAGAATCTTTTTCTTCTTCTGAACTAGACTTATTAGTCATAAAATATAGAATACCTTCCAAGACTGGTAAAGGTATGTAGCGGAGTTTCTTCGTCCTTCGATGACTAAGTATTGACAATAGTTAGATCTACAAAACTCTTTAGACGATCCAATGTCTGTAGAACAGAGTCAGGACATTGATTCTAGGAAACGAAGGCATGTCGAGGAGGTCCATTCACCTGAAAAATTGCAGCTAGCGCATAGTGGTGAAGTAGCTTCAGAGGAGATGCAGTCGTCGCCAAATAATGAAAAAAGGGGTGAGAAGAATCTGTGAATATATAATGCACTACTAATGATGTATCTAGAAATGAAGTATATGTATACAAATGCACCCGCTAGTAACATATCAAAACTTCCCGAGCAATTTAGAACGGCGGTCCAGAACAGCCAGCTGTGGAAGTGGGAGAGAAGTCAAACCCCGGAATTGAAAACTACAGGATGCTGGGCTATTTTGTTCCCAAAAGACTACAAGCAGGATGCCTCTTTCACTATATGGTGTAATCATAACGAAGGGTACTCAGTGCTTGATGTCTTTGGGGGCGAGCTAGCAATGTCCTCCTAGACGATGAAACGTACGGTAGCGCCCCTAATGTAACAAGTGTAACCGGAAGGAATCTCATAGTCTTTATATTCAGTTGTAGGGATTTCGTTTTCTTCGAACGTTTTCTGGTCGTCGGATTTCTCGTCAACGATCAAAAGATAAATGCCTTTGAAGGCTATTGTCCTGTCGGTAATGCTTGGAGGGAAACGATGACCTGAGATATCCTCTTCTTCCCCAGCAAGGGCTTTGTCACCTCTCTACATATACATATAAGTTAGCTCCAAGTCTGTTAAATTGGAAAAAGAATCAAGTTGGAGTTCAAAATATCTGACCGCCATAACTAACAACAAATTTGCTATAGAGCTGCCCGACAGACTTGCTACAAATTGAAGAAGAATATAAGGTCGGGGAGGGGGATCGTGACTATCGCCTATAAAATGTATAAGTAGCTGTATAAGCTGCATGGATGCTCATGTTGTAATTTACCTTGGCTGTAGATGAAGGCAGAACGATACTGCCTTTGGCGCGATGTGGCTGGGTCTCCAGAGCAAGATGCACTCTACTACGCCTTCCACGGAATGTGCCAAGTTGTCTAGGAGGTGAGGCGATGGCGCGCGATGAAGGGAGAGATGAGTATCATAGAATCGACCACAGAATGCCGTGGTAGGCCTCAGTTTAGTTGTGGAGCTGGGTGTATCTGATTTGGCGAGACAAGTGAGTCATCATTGTTGTCCTTCAATGTGACTTTCAATCTGGTGCTTGCAGTTCAGGAGGTTGATGAGGTATTGATTTGCAGGAATTGTGTTCTTTGCAGGACGTTGCAACGTGGAGGACCCATAGCCATGTGATTTGCTTAGTAATCATATGCTGACCAAAAAATGTGGTGCATTTGGCTTCTACTAGACTAAGTTAGAGAAACTCATTTTATAGGAATTACATTCGTAGAATTACTCTATTATTGCCTAGGGACATGGTTTCTGAGTATCGTTTCGAAAGAAGGTCTACTACTACATGGATTTGTGGACAGGGTTAGGTATGCCACAGAAAAGCAATAAAGTTGACTTGATGTGTGTTGAACACGGGACACCCCTTGGATCAAGATCAAGATCATCACGTGTTTCTTGATAAACGTGACCTCTTATGGTTCTCTGTGCCGACTTTCTTGCCGAGCCTCAGGCTATAATAGTATTAGACGATTGCCCTCCAGAGCCAAAGCCTCCTCCAGAACCTTCTCTAGATGCCCTTTAGAACCTCTTCCAGAATGCCCAGAGCTTCCTCCAGAATCTTCTGCGTATGTCCAGGCAACTGCAACATGCTGTTGAAACTAAGCCGCGTTGAACGCCGTTTGAAAGCATCGAATCCCCGCAACGTTTTTATGCGTTCGTTTATGGGAGCCTATATTTCTTTTTCTCGGGAACTCTTTGACTCCAGCATCCTTGGCTCCTTTATTGACCTGGATTTTGGCGATAGCATAATCAGGTTAAAGTCAAGTCTTTGTGGACATCGTAGCGAAGGTGGACGATACAACACGGTATCTATCTGTTCGTTTGGCAGTTAGGAAGCATTAAACTATGGCTAACTGCTCGTTCACTAACTCTCATTTCCCCTTAATTACCGCTCGAGTACCCATCAAATACTTTGTTGGAATGAACCTTTCCATTTATTAATAAAGGACCAGTCTTATAATAATATGTGAGAATAAAAATATTTTATATAAATAAGTAGGCTCGGAAAACCTGGAATTGTCTTGGATTCAAGGTCCACCTTGAGGAATTCGAGATAAACTCGAGAGCAATAATTATCCAGCTCGGTCGTAAAATGTCTTGTTGGACCAGCGAGCCTCACACCTTTGCGGTATAACAAGACTTTCCCCTTCCCAAGATCTAATAGCATCGCTATGTTCTGAAAACCACCAGGCAATTTTCTAAGTGATAATCAGAAATAATCGCTCGATCGAATGGCATTAAATCTTACCTCTCCCGTCTTGAATACTTGAATATTTTCTCCCTGAAAATCCTGTGATATCTGTCTACAATAGACATCGGTAACAATCGTATAACCTCCGAGCTTTGTAGTCTGAAAACAGAGACTAGTTCCTTGGCCACAGCTATGCTCATAGATACAAGACTTTGATGAGCTAGTTCGCCATTGCCCTAAGACTATAGGTGCACCTTCAAGATATTCTAAAAGTATACCAATACAGCGACTATTCTCTCGACATACCTCAATCTTCTTTAGGTTAATTAATTTAGCGATTGAAAGGAATACACCGGTTCTAGGGCTAGTAAACCTAGGCCATTCGCAATTGTAATACTTCGGAGACGTATATGGACTCTTTTCTTGTAGCTTATTAATCTCGGCACCTACCCTTAATATATTTAAATAAGGCTCTGGGGATTCATAAAAGAATCCATCAATATGACCCTTTTGCTCTAATATGATCCACTTGTAGTTTGAAACTTGATCTGGCCTAATAAAAGGCCCAAAGGAATATGTTTTGTTGCATGTGGTTTGAACCTAAGTTAAGTTAGCTTATATTATAAATTAAAGAATAGGAAGTAAATAACTAGTAAAGCTGGCGGTTCAGGCAGTGTGTCTTCAGCACTAAGTAAGCGAAGCCAAATATGAGATATTCTCTCCTCAGGAAGGAGTGGGCAATACAAAGCACATCCTATACGAAGTCCGGATAGTTGTGAAGTCGTTAAGAAGTGAGCCTCTAGTCCAAATATTCCACTGCTTGATATATAGATTGTAAGGCCACTAATGTACTCGTTTTCTAACCATAAAGATAGATATCTAAATAGTTTATGCCTTGTGCCTAAAGTTCTGGTCTGTTTCATATCGCGATCGATATCAAATAACATAGCGTCCGGATCGGTGACTGAAGATGGAAAATTCGGTTGATCCCAGAGAACCCGGTGTGAAGGTAAAGCTATGTCTGAAATAGAATCGAGGCATAGACCCTATAGACTTAGCAACCATAAAGATAATATTAGATCTTACTTACATTAAACTGAGTATATAGAGATGATCTAAAGGTTATTTTACTATAACCTAAGATGTTTTGGCCTATAGGGACTTCTCCAATCCAGTCGGATTCCTGAGTACTCCCAATAAGCTTTATAGCACAAATTCCCTGGAGGCCTGCTAAAATAGCTATAGTCTTTATAGACTCAGCTACGGTAACTTTGGGTTTCTTCTCGGTAACTAGTAGCTTATGGATATACTGTACACCGAATATTGAAATCATTTCCACCGAGAGGTAGAACCCGTTCTGAAGGACGATTTCTCCACTATATGCAGGTTGCAAAGAAGACGCAAGACGTGTAGCCTCAGTTGCTACAATCAGATAAGCACTGTATTGTAGAGTTGGGCCAACATAGCTCCATATACAAGTTGTAAGCTCTAGTGGTAGTCGTGAGAGGAAGAAAGGCTGAAATTTCGTCGCTTTACAAGCTATAGTTTTGAAGTCGATGCTGTTTTCGTATCGAGTTGGTGATATAGCATCGTACAAGGGAGGATCAGGAGTAAGTGCCTTAAGAAGCGTGAAAAGTAATGTCTTAGGGTAGCTACTCAGTTCAGCTGTAAGGACTAGATAGCATGAATTGTGTATACAATATGCCGTCTGTTCAATGCTATACTTCGTATCATAGCTGTATCTCTTGACAATAGTAACGGGTTGAAGGCCCAACCGTTCGAGTGAAATCTCAGCAACGTCAAGATAGCCATCAAGGTATATACAATCCGTGATAAATATATCCTTTTCTTCAGTAATCTCACGGTTGTCTAAACAAAACACTGTGCTGTTGTCACTAAGCATCTTAAAATAAGAAATTCAGACCTACCTGCGCGGAAACAAGACTTCCAATTAAAGGAGGATTCAATCGGGAAAAGGCCACGACAAAGTGCGCAATGGTTCGTCGCTAGGAATTCATTCTGTGTAGTAGGCTGCATAGCTGGCTATTTGAAGGGTGTAAGCCAAGTATAGTTGTTTCGATTTCTGGTGAACGTAATTGTGGTGATCTGTGACACCTGGGAACTCAATTTAGACTGCTACCCCTATCAGTTATAAAGGTCTGGGAGAACAACGAGTTGAAAAGATGAAAGATAGAGAGGATGCAGTGGTTAGAGACAAAGCGAACTTCGTGTTGAGAAACGTGCGAATGTGAGCTCCGAGTGTTGATAGTTTACTGTACGTACGTGTGTCCTGAAATACAAGAGGAGCATTCTTAGCGTATAGTCACGTGAAATAAAATTAATCATCAGCATATTCTGTCACATGAATTCGTGGCTCTCTGATAGAAAATTACATCAACGTGACATACCCAACCTATATTAGAGAGGCGATGCCACTGAAAATTCCTTGCGGCGCTACTGCACGCAGATACAGGCTGAAAATTTCCTTGCTTGCGACTCCTGTGATTCCAGCTGGGAGGATCATACCCATCAAGTATGTGATGGCACTGCATCCTAAAGCTCGATGACCTTACTAGTGCTTGTGGGGGGTGTATCGCGAAGGGGAGGATGACGATTATAGATAAGCAAGAGAAACGACTTATTTTGCCAGCTCTTCGCTCTATTACGATACTTCCTTTACAGACATTTTGCTCCGCTTAATTACGTTCTGAGATGACACTTTCAAATAGAACACTGCCTGCCTGCGCCGTATGTATCTTCTGAGTAGGCTTTGCCATAGGAGACTCCTGAGATCGAGTCCTAACATATATAGCGACTCGAAGGATTGTGAGCATATCCTGCCACGAAGATGTCCGTGATAACACTTTGGCCGTGGCAATTACTGGTACTGTCGGAGGCGCCACTGCTATACTAGCCTTCGTGTTAAGGCTTTGCGGGAAAATCCTCGAGAAACAGCTTGGCAAAGACGACTTAGCTATGCTTCTAGCAATGGTACACAAGTATAATACCGCTTACATTGCCTCATCGCTAACATATTATAGTGCTCCGCTATTCCTCTTTCTATTTGGTCTGTCTTCTGTAAGGAACCTGCTATCAGTGGGGAATTTTTCTAAAGTGATAATAGTAGCAGATTATGGGCTTGGAAAAGATATATGGACGGTCTCTCTGGTTCGGATACAAGACATCTCCACTATGACGGATAACCGCGACAGCCGATTGACTGGGAATTTGCATACGTCGGGCCGACGCAGTTTATCTTAGACTCGCCATGGTGGCTATTGCTTGATGTACCCGAGATATGGGGAAATGGTATCGAGAATTGGACAAGCCTCTACGAAAAACGGCTTAGGACCTGGCTTTCAGCGATGGAAGAGGTAGAAAAAGATATAGGCCCTAATCCTTTGCAGCTCTCGGCGTACATGCGAGAAAGCTGGGAAACAGGCCGTTTTTGGCTAAACTATGCCGCTAGAAAGAGCTGGGCGTTTGATACCATCTATTGGAAGTACCTAGACGAAAGATTCTTCGGTAAGCGGCTGGAAGATGTTCCTACAGAAGAACTATGGAAGGCGAGGGTACATCTTTTGAGTGAAGAGGAACGAGCTGCGATGGAGCCACTTGTACAAGTGAAGATGGAAGAATCGAAGAATCGAGTTTTGGTTGAGTGGGACGATACGGAGGCAAAGCAGCGCCTGTCTGCCTTGCTGTTCGACTAAAAATGGGACAGGAAAGGAGTAATACTCCTCATGCTTTGATATAGCTCTACAAATCTGCAGTTACAATCTATCAGACTTGTAGATAGCTTTTAGTTGTTAATGTTTGAACTTGATATATTTTTCTTGAATGAAGAGTAGATTCCGCGAGAAACTAAAGAAATGAGAGGGATTGCGTCCAAAATCCTCACTCTTTCTCTCACGCTCTTCATTGTCTTTACAAAACTCTCGTTATTACCCGATAAGGTGCATACCTCTTCATTGTAGCACGATCATGTTCCTCTCAAGACTTTTCATACCGCCATAGGATTAATCGAAAGATTAACTTACAAACCTGAAAATTCTCCTAGCCCGACGCACTCCTTTTCGCTTGCCAGCCATGTCGACCTTTTCTTTTCGATGGCGATATTAACTAACCTAGAGAAGATTGAAGTATGTCGAGAGAGTAGTCGCTGTATTGGTATACTTCTGTATTATCTTACAGATACGCGTATAGTCCTAGGGAAGTGCCGTGACGAATTAACTAGTCTCTGTTTTCAGACTACAAATTTCGAAGGCTATGCGATTGTTACCAATTTTTACTGCGGACAGCAATCACAGAATTTTCAGGAAGAAAACAATCAAGTATTTAGTATAGGAGAGGTAAGATATAATTCTATTCGATCTTGTAATTGTTTCTTCTTCCAAGATATCGTAACTAAATTCCGAGAGGGTACCCAGAAGCGCCTCTTGGGTGCTCATAGGTGAGCACCCAATTCGGCTAGTCTTCGAAAAACGGTACCTCAATATTGCCGAATTAGCTAATCAAGTGTGCTGATTCTTATCTCTACGATGTTTTCGCTGCTGGGTTGTTTGAAAGGAGGGCTGGGCCAAAATACCTTGCACCCTTCGAACAAACTGTCAAGAACAAATACTACACCATCTAATACCATCTAATTCTTTAGTCGTAAGACCTAGACAGAAGCGGTATGTGTTATAACACCACAGGAACTGATCACTAAGTTACAAATATAGCTATTCTCCAAATCTCTACTTATTCCTTTGCGCCCCGCAACGTAGTTCAAAGTCTTGGATCAACTCCTTTGACTTCCGGAGTGCTCGAAAACGTACCAAGGTCGGAACCCAGTCTACTAGATAGTATGTTTCACCATCAATATCCTCCTTGCCAATGATTTCATGAAACTCGCGTTCACGATTGACGTCGTCAACGAAGGCGATATGGCAAGGCCGTGCGGGGCCTCGAGAACGGTCACTACTAATCCTGCTTGGTCCAAACCGATAAAATGATGGCTGGTGTGATAGCTCATCTTCCGAGCTCTCGTGATCGCTATCAAGACCTTAAGATGCGTCAATTCAATTTATCTCCTTGTTATACTTATACACACATACCTATGCTACTCTCGCAAGAGCTAGACCGAACAAGCTTCCTTCGTTTAATAGGTACAGCCTTCGAATCTTTGTTGGTCTCCATTATGGCCTGGCGCTCAGGTGTAAATTCAGATGTATCTGAGCAATAAGCTTCACTCTCATTGGAACCAATAAGGTTCTCAGGTATTTGGGTGTCGCCAAAATTGGGGTTAAGCCTGATAGGATTACGTATATCTTTCTCTAATTGAATGGTTAATTCTGTCCTTGCTTGATTTTAGATCAAACATACTTGAAAGACCAGCCTTGCTATTGCTAGGCTGCTCGGAGAAAATAATTTGGTCAATGGCATCCGTAGAATTGGGTTCCTCAGTGACAGGCTGGTGCTCGCATGCCTCAGTCATGTCCTCAGTAGATCTGGGTTCCTCAGTGACAGGCTGGTGCTCGCATGCCTCAATCATGTCCTCAGTAGATCTGGGTTCCTCAGTGACAGGCTGGTGCTCGCATGCCTCAATCATGTCCTCAGTAGAACTGGATTCCTCAGTGACAGGCTGGTGCTCGCACACCTCAATCATATCTTTAGTAGAATTGGATCCCTCAGTGACAGGCTGGTGCTCGTACACCCTAACGGCATCCTCAGCCATCCCCTTAGGACCACGAGGCTCGACATAGCTGGTGCTTGAGGTTTCTGACAAAGGGGTAGTCTCCTGGTTTCCATTGGTGATTTGGCGGGGTAAGCTACTATAAGATCGTTTCCTTTTTGTTGGAACGTAGGTGTAAGGTCTAATGCGAAGGACGTTCATTTTAAAATTCGGAAATGAGTTAAGATTTGTAAGGAGTTTGCTCAGGTTGCGGTTCTCCGTCCTTTTTAAGACTTCGAAGACATGTAGCCTGCTATTCAACTGGTATTAGACGGCTTTATACTTCCTGTTTCTAATCCTGCTTCCTACCCCTCAGCTGTATCAGGGTGGCATTGAACCGAATTCCGTCCATTCCGTCTCTAGCTTCGTAATCCTATATCAATACTCGCTGTAAGCTGCCCCACCAACTAAAAGATACATCCTGCTTTTTTAGCACCTTGACCTTAAATCTGCATTTACTAAGTTCCAATATGTAGAGCTGATCCGGTCTTCTTTCTGTCTTTGTATATACCAACCAATAGTCGCTGCAAGTTACCCCTCTTAGCTGAAAAGGGGAGTTAGCTTTTCAGCTCCTTAGTATATTCTGGAGCCACCTTTATCCTGGTCATTCCTGTCAAACATCTCGGCTTCTCCATGGCTGCTGGCTCGTCCTTCGGCGTGAACGAATTCGAAGAAATATTAGCAGTCGATCTGCAGAGTTTATATAGCCAATCGGATCGTAAAAGCTAGGTGTCCATGGCCACCATAGCACAGCATAGGGCATGCATTACAGCCTCACAAGAAGATAATAAGGGTAGAGGAGGATGGGGCGTAGAGGTGGAGGAACATCATAATGTTAAAAGAAAGAAAGAGCAGCAAGAAGGTATAGAATTGTCGAAGCGAGTAATTCCCTATTCAGGAAATCGTTATTCCTAATTAAGGGTAAAACAGGACAGTCCCTGTACCACTTCAAACAGCGAGAGCGCTAAAACAGCAAGGGTAATAAGCGAACAATTCCCTGTTGAAGAAACCCTGTTTCCTGATACAGAATCACCTACACGAATATAGCTTCTCTTAGATTTTAACTCTTGATTTTGACTTTAGATTTCTTCTCTTGGATTTTGACTCTTAATTCTAACTCTCGATTCTAACTTTCGATCTTAGCTCTTGATTTTGACTTTAATTTTAAA
>JALRME010000072.1:21510-75360 GCA_026120035.1 Coleophoma eucalyptorum | reverse complement strand
TTATAATTCGTTGTTATTTTTAATATTGATTCTTCGTACGAAGGTCGCGAAAAGTGATCGGGGTACTGATATGACCGGGGTACTGATAAACCACGTTAATGATAATTTAAATATAGAGACAAAACTAGTCTGAACCATATTGCATTTGGTGTTCATATTTACTGGTGTAACTCTATTTCCTTTCTACAACTAGGAGCACTGACTATAACATTGCTTGATATAACATATTATAGATGACTGAAGCATAATCATTGGAACTTAAGTAATTATGTTCATCAAAAACTGGCTCTAAATATTCAAATTTCTACTCAACACACATGAGTGAGACCATTGTATCTCGCAGAGCAGTGTCAGTCTTTGAAGATTCGTGTATTTATTTTGAGTTAATGTGAATGGCATGTGTGCTGTGCCTCATTACTGGTCCGCAGAATGCAAAATGAACGTTCTTACAATACGGGCTGATAGGTAGCTGTAATATGCAGCTATTTAAGTTGTACCTCAAGCTGAATGGAGACTTTGAATGTTGCTACAACGCAACAAAATCGGAAGTGTAAGATTTGACATGATTCAAACGGTACGAACAAATTGATGCTAACTTTATCCTGTAAGTGCCTTACACCCAAGCTACAATCTCCAAGGATTTAATGATGCGAATATACTATCCAGGCTCCCAAGGGATTCCGAAGAATCTCACCAGGGGCAAGTATTGACGGTCATCTAAGATTTCGCTTCTGTCACGCTGTGTATGGTCCAAGTGATGAGCGGGTAAGGCAAGGCGACGCGAGGCGGTGCAGTATAGCCCCCCCCCCCCTGATCTTCGCGTCAACGTGGATACTGCGGACTTAAGAAACTTATGCCCCTTATTCTGTAAAGGTCATTCTATGTCATCCCACCTTATCGAGTTGGTATTCTTTCTGCAATGACCGTTAGCCATTTTAGCCTTTCAACCATACACTTACTAACGCTCGCACTCCCACCCACGTTACATCAGCCATACATCAGTTGCAACTTTTGCAAATGACAGAGTTATCTCCTAAAGTTCTAGTATTTGATAGTAGAACGGGATCTAAGGGAAAAGGTGGGGGTTTGATCTATCATTCATCGAAAGACGCCACTACTACCCAGTGGCCCGAGACGGTTCGAAGAGGAAGACCAGGAAAATGTGGGTTACGATTGTTGGCTATTTCTGCCACTTACTAAAGCATGGTGTTACAAATCTTTTCACCATGTTCACCCGAGTTGGTGCCTGTGCAACCGTTTTTAAATGGCGATGATGGGCTCTAATTCAGGGAAAACGTGTTAATCCCATAGTGTTTACCTAGTTAAAGTACTAACTGGTTTTGATATACAGACCCAAAGGATCATGTGCGCTCGTTGAAAGATCCGTCAAAACAGGTAGGAGAACTGTCGACGAAGCACTATGAGTTTGTGGACTGTTCAGGTGGGCGACAGCCAAATGATTTGCACACTCGAAAGTCTGTCCATGCTCATGTCATGCACGATTACCGACGACAGAAATTGGCAGCTGTCTACAGAGAGCCAAGACCTAAAGACATAAAAACGGTGGATCAAGAAAATGCTACAAAAAGGATTGTTGAACTTGAACGCCCTCTCATTCCATCATTTGAACGCTGGAGTAGGGACCCTTTTGATAGCTTTCCAATCAAAATGCAACCATACATGCACGACCTTCTTTGCCTCTGTGAGTCTTCCGCCATAAATATAATATGAAAACCTTGGCCAAGGATTTGCTAACGCCATTATAATAGATGTTTCTGTGTTTGCAGAAAATTTATACCCAATCGAGGCACATTGGGGTTTTAATCCACCAAAAAGCCTGTGGATGCCTATGGCTTTGACAGACACCGCTATATTAAATGCAATTCTGTTCTGTGGCGATCAGTTTGGGGCAAAATTAAATAGCCTGAAGGAACGTCCCTCCGCAATCTGTCAGCTAACGCAAACGATCCAAATCCTCAACGAGCGACTTCAGGACCCTTTACAGGAAACAAATGATTCAACTATTCTCACTGTTGCTGCTCTGGCCCTTTCCGAAGTAGGTACTTCAATAGTAAGACTCGTAAAACTGGCTAACGCTCAGTAGCAATCAAGCGGTACCCACGCCAACTGGTACGTTCATATGAGGGGTATAACGCGGATGGTGGAAATAAGAGGAGGCTTGAAGGCCTTTGAGTACGACCCAGTCTTGTATGATAAGCTTTGCCGGTAAGTTAGATTGCCCAGTTATAGTGCTATATTCGTCTCTAAAGCTGCATTAGAGTGGATCTCTGTGGCTCTATTCCTCGGCTTTCAAAACCATTCCTGCAAATGGAGAGTAGAGCAGTACAGCCAAGTTTCTTTCCACGCTGCAACGAAAGTGAGAGAATTCTGGCTCCTGGATTTTGGGCTGTCCATCATGATTATGGATTTGATTCCGATCATTTCGACGTTCTCTACAAAATATGTACCGTAACCCAGGATCTAAATATTGTCAACCCGCCAAAATCGGAGGTTATTCCTCTGATATTACGCAATAAAATACGATCAGTTCAAAACTTTCTTTTCTCCCAAGGATATTTTGACGACATCAGCGGATCCGGTGACCAGTTTCTCAAGGGATGTTGTCTCGGCGTCCTGCTTTACGTTGATATCATCCAGAAAGAATCTCGGCTCTCGTCAGTGAGTGAAAAACCTATATCGCAGTTAAAGTCTTATCTCGAGATGGAGAGTTTCGCCACCGATTCTCTGCGTGGACTGCGTTTGTGGCTTATTTTTCTTGGGGGTTCTGTCGTTCGCAACCCAGCCGAAAGACTATGGTTCGTCTGTTCTCTCGAGCAGGTGGCCTCGCAGCTTTCACTATCAAATTGGTGTGATGCTAAATTACTTCTTGGGGCTTTTGCGTGGGTCGGAAAATTACAAGACAAGTCTGGAAAAATCTTATGGGATGAAGCTATGGGGATGCAAAGTCTTGCAAGAGTAGTGTAGCCTTGTTTCCCTCATTAAGAGACCCAGGAGGCCGCTTGTATGCCTGAAATTGGCTGTGACAGTTCTACCCGATATACCAGCGGCATGTGCTTGGGGCTTTTTCATATACCTTAAAAGTTCAACAAAGAAATTAGGTGTAATAATTTATCTGTTAATGGTAATGATAATTATCATTTTGGTTTTTCACTTGACAGACCGTCTGACTGCGTCTGCTTAGACGTGCAGAAACAATTTTGCATACGCAAGTAGCATGCTCATGCGGCCCGGGAATGGCGTGGATGGTGCATCTTGGTCACCTTTTCCTGCAGGATCATGGTCGAAGGGTGATGGGGTACTTATGCGGCCCATAAATCTCAGCTGTGTGAATATAGTACGTGTTTGCACGCAAGGATAGGATTGTGTATCTTCTCAAATTGCAGGTGCTAGCGACGTGGATTGCTCCTTGCAGGATTTATTTGCCCTCGCATCTCCCCCAAGTTCTCATACCCGGTTTTTTTAATTTCTTACTTTGCGATATGCCCTCGTGGCACTTATAGTGGTCCAGATATCTCTTTACCAGAAACGTTGTGGTAGTTTTAGACACTTCTTTCCGTGCCTTGAAGGATAAATCACCTTATTCTCATGGCCAGCTGATCGTCATCTCAAGGGTCGCCCATGATATTCTTGAATGAGTGCTACCCCATTCAGTCTTTACGTAAATAATTGCAGTACTTTTCCTTTAGAACAAAATATCGGACCCTATAAAACACCAGGTTTACGAAGGTCATCAAGGCGGTAAGGAAAAACAATGTGTCATTTGAATTATGTGCAATGGAAAGCGAGGAAAACCGGTTGCCTTTCGTTATAGTTGTATTATACGGAATAATGTAGATATTTGGCTTCTTATCGAAGTTTCAGTTTTCTGAAATTCTTGGTCCAGTTATACTAAAGCAGAGAGAAGATTGAATAGACCTAAAGGATCTTTGTAGCAAATTTTACAACAATAAGTACAAACGTTTGATTAGGAATTGGCTCTCTAAAATCTTTTATTAAGGACTTTCAGCTTACAAAGCCCAGCTATTAGACCTAAACGCCTGCGACCCAAGACTTGGTCTAAGTGCAATCCTATCAATTCTATATTCTACTACTAAATACTGATGAAACTTAAGGCAAAGTTTTGCGTACCGTGCTGAGCCGCTTCTTACGAAGCTTCTTATCTTGTTCACTATGGCCAAAAGACGCAGGAAATGCATATAGGGATCAATTCACGAAGCAATCAGAAACCCTAATAGATAGTTATTGTTTGCGCTCATCTATATCTCAGAGGCATAAGATAATGGCATAACTGATTCGCAATCCAACAGTAAACGGAATGGTTTCGAATTTCTCACATATTCAAGTTTATGACGTATTTCTCCATTTGGCCAAGCATATCTCAAAGTCCTACGAAACATTCAGATTTTTATCGATGATTGAAATTGAGTACAAGACTCTTATCTCCACAAAACAAATCAAATGCGGACCTTCGTATGACTAAAATCTTGCGTCCCAATGCTGGACTGCATCACAGAAAAGTTTGCAATGCCTTCCTAACCCTGTAAACAAGCCAAATACTTTGCTCAAACATGTCCACCATCTCCGTACTGCCAATTAAGTATTTAGCACCTTGAATACATTCACTGCTATCTTGACAATGCGAGATTTCGGTTGGCATAGTGTAATGTTCTGCTTAGCAGCAATGAATTGGGTATTGTTCCTCTGATGCCCCACAAGGCACACACATGCATGCTCCAATGCCGTCCGAAGCCTATCCATGTTAGCTTTCATGATATATTCTAGGTTCTATGCTAGACATCGTGTTGGGTACTACATACATACCACTGCCCCTCAGGGCAGCATGTATTACCATCTCCGCCAGGACATCCAGCAGATACAATAGCGGCCACGAATGCGATCAAGATCATGGAAGCACGCATTTTAAGGTCGATACAATCGTGTAACGTGACTTGTCTAGTTGTTTTGAGACAAGACTATAAGATGGACAAATCACGGAATAAGTGAAGTAGGCGAAGACTTGGCCTAAAGCTGGCCTTTTATATCTTTGACGAACTTTTGATTAGTCTTGGAGAAATGTAGCATTTCATATGCAACGTATGATTTTTTTAGGCAAAATCTGCAAATATGGCACTTCTCGCAGTGCTTGCTACTTATGGAAGAAGAGCTGGCCAGTGCGTATCGTATCTGGCTTAGTGTAGATCACCTCTCTTGCTTTGTAGGGATAGCTTTGCATACTCAGATCAACACTACTTGAAAGATTGTACAAGGCATCCAAGTGGCAAGTATGCGTTTAAGAGAATATCACGTAAGTTTAAGGGCCCCTTCAATGCTCTCCTTTAAACCAGACGCGCAGATTTACTTTTTCAGAGCAGGGACATTTTTTCAGTCCTATGAATTACATGAAGGTACAGCTTATGCAGTTTACGTAGTAAGGCCATGTTTCAGGACCCATATTTCTATCAATATTTTCTTCCGTGTTGCTGTACTTCTCGGGCATAGTTTTATGCGGTTGGGATAGAGGTTTTCGGATATGGGCTGGCGAGGAAAAGTGATGGATGGTCTGACGACTAATGAGCTGAGTGGTGAAAGTTGCGGCTGCCATAAACTGTTGCATCAGACAGAGGGTTTTATCGTAGCTATATTATCATGGATCTATGTTACAAACTCATTTGATTTCTTTCTTCATTTAATGGATGTTTAATGCTTGCTCAGCCGGCAAGCCTTGGCAATCGGCTCTTGACAGACTTTTTGCTATGAAAATGAAAGGCTCCGTAGCTCAATATCTAACACGGTTAGATAGCTATGGTTTCTATTATAAAACAATTGTCATATTTCTATCCGACATAGTTTCAGTTACGGTGTAGATATGGGGAAAGGCGGTTAGGAGATTTGTTACATAGTATCAGTTAGGTTTTGTATTTTCACTCTATTCTTCTTTTACAGGATTAAGGGATAGTATTCTTATTAATCTTATCCGACCTATGGACATACATGCTGAGAAAAGTCGTAACTGAAACCCAGTTTTCTAGTCTCTTAAAGGCGGTAGTACAATAATTTCATAGTAAAAACCTTGTGTCTAGCCCTAGTGAAACGTCATATAACATATACTCATGATCAATTCTACCGAAATGAAGATCCGTATCATGCTTTATGGTTTCACCATCTCAACTCGAAATTAATGGCTTAATTTATTGCAAGGGGTCACTGTAGGTGCATGAGAGTCCAATTCATCGATGATGTCAAATTCAGAGTATTAAGGTAACATGTTGGTGTTGAGGTTCTTCAGAACAACAACATCCTTCTTGAATGGACGCGTCGCGTCATGAATGTCATGTGACCTATTGTCACATGATCTACAGGTCAATTACAACTAAGTGTAATCTTCCAACATAATTTTATGAACATATGACCCAATCATTTAAAGAAATGAGCCCGCAGACACTAATGTTGACCTGTTTGCTAAATCTCGCTAGGTCTGAGGTTGACAAGAAAGTCGATACCATAACTCGAGACTGATTGTGTACGATTGCTTTCCTTAGCCGCTATTTCCAAAGACACGGTGACTTCTCCATGGATAGCTGTTAGGACTATCCCAACGGCCACATCCTATGTAGTACTAGCCAGGTGCCGCAGAAAAGTCGATATTACCGCTGCCCGTATTAGTTGTACTTAATCTCATAGCCCTTTATCTCATTAATTCCGGAGAAACAAGGATTATAGAGAAATTTCTTCTATTGCGGCAGAAGGGCAATGCAATCAGTAGAGTAGGTACAATTATGCTTAAATGTAAGCCATTACCATGAAGGGAGCTAATTGCTTTTTACAGGAACATTTAAGTTTTAGTGATTCAACAGGGGCGACTTTCCTTCTCCCTTTAGCAATATTCGAATGTTATATAAGGTCTTAGATATTACCTAAGGTACGTCGAATCATTTGAGACTATGGCTAAATGTAGTAACCTTCTTTATATCCTTGCTCTTCTACCGGCTTTTCTATATCAAGCTTCTTGAATTTAACCTGTTCTATGTAATCTGTTAACACCGCCTTCTTCATCTCAAAGAAACTGCTAGATATGTCTGTTAACATGTAGTTTTCGAGCTACAACTCACCGGCTCGATAAATTTCTAAGCTGCTGGTGAATACCTCTAGTACAATTATTAATATATTCGCTTTTCCTGTACCAGTCTCTAGGATTATGGATAGAGTTGGTGCAGAAAATTTCTAAATTTAGTTTAACATCCATAAATATTCTCTATTGTATATATTTAGTAGTGTAGATCATCTCTCATTACTCGTCGAACTTTCACGTAAAGATATCAACGATATAATTACGAACTTGTAGAATATTCTCTTACTAGCACTTAGTTACCGTTGGTTTATGTAAAGTAACGTAATAGGCGACTCTCAAGTCAAATCAGGTTCAGAATAGGTTCATAAGTATTGTAAATAGATGTTGATTGAAGAGAGTGTAAGGCAGAGAGGTATAAGTACCTCCCTCGCTAATGATACTGTATACATGTGACTAGGTCTCGTGATTGACCTATAGATAACATTCCAACAGTTATTTAACATACTTTTTAATTTGGAATTAGCTGTTACAATTGTGCTTTGCTCTTATGAATGTATTTATTTCACTAGCTCCCCGTAATAGGTCACCATCGAAGCCTTCTCTTCGTTAATACTACTAAAGTAGCTACTATGTAATATAGCAGATGCAGGAACCAAAAGAATTTCTTCACTCTATCCTAGGGTTAGATTCACGGCTAGTTTGGCAGCACTAGTTGAAACCATCTTGTTTTTCACAAACAGTATGTATTCTGTGACTAAAGCGAGTTATTCGATATTTTATATCTAGAGTTTGCGCACAAACAAGCCTCTGATGCCGATCAGTGATGGCTTTTAAAGATTGGATTCTCTAACGCCAATATTTGCCCTATACTTATTGGCGGTTTTCATAGATGTCATATATATTAGGTAGTCACTGAGAAGCTCTTGGCCCATGCTAGAATATTACGCTCCTTTAACCTAGATTAAATCTATAGTGTATAGTTCAAAACTACACACTATATATATTACTAGTAAAAATAGAGCATATCTTTAGGTTCTGAAGAGTTTTCTGACGCCTTATGCTTTTACCAACCGTCACTTGAGAGTTAACTTTGTTGAGTTCGTAGCACTTATAGCCACTAATCCTAAGCCTTGCTAAGCTATAAGTAAATTATATTCTTTGTTTGCTTGAAAGTATTAAATGTTTCTGTGGCTTGAATCAATGTATATTGGATGTAGTTGTTAAGGGTATTCTATAGCTTGAAAGCACTTACATTTTTCTTAATTATTATTAATAATGTTTATCATCCTGCTTGAAAGATTTGATGGAAGGTCAAACCATCTCAATGCCGTAGAGAATGGATCATAGACATGGCTATATATCTAGGGTAGAAATAGATGTTGATAGCTGACCGCGTTACCTTCGTGCAAGTGACAAATTGCTTTCAATAGGAAGTATAAGTGCTAGTGTATCACTATCAGCCAGAAAGTTGCTTAATTAGAGGAACATGGTTTACATATTCGTATGGCCCCTGATACGTCATATCTTATAGGTAATTTCCATATTATAGAAATTTCTCATTGCTCTAGGTCAGATGATACTCGATGCCACTTTTTGGCTGATGGTGTAATTTTTATGTACTCCACTTATTAGCACTTATTAGTCGTCCTCGTAAATCAGATACAAGCATAAAGGTCCAAGACCGGCTAGTATTTGAAATGACATCCAGTAGAGCTCTGCCTTCTTTGAGGTTTGAATTGCCTATTACGCTTCTTCTCTAGAGAGCATGGTATCTGCAGGCGGCACCTGCCTTCAGCAAAGTAAATGGGGAAGCTTGTTTAAGGTCAATAGGTAGATTGCTACAATGGTCAACTGTCAAACTATTACTTGAAGGGAAGGAGTTCTTGTAAGATGAATCACCGAGTGTCCTTTAAATCTCCACATCAGTAAATAGATATTCAGCTATAGAATAGTTTTCATAGTGATAATGATTTGCATTCAGCTAGTTCCCTATGCTATATTTATTTACTGTGACAGGGGGGATAAACGCGGAGCTATACTACAATTGACAAACTATTACCAGCGATATCTAAGGAACATCACGCTTTTGAACTAAAATACAGCTTCTAGATAGAATTTTCCATCGGCAAATGTGAAACGTTTAGTAAAGGAGGTTTGGAAGCTTAGTTATACTACGACGCTTTTGATTCAAGTGAGCTTAAACTATTCAGAGCAGCTCTTAACTTCCCGAAAGTCAGCGTTCATTATAGGTGTAAGGTAAAACCATAGCTATGTTTCTTAGTTGATATGCTTGCATGAATTGTTAACTGAATTTCTAAAATATTTTACATTAAAATTAAACCACCCTAACAGTTGCAAAAGCTCGAAGTAGATTAATGTTATTAACTTAGTGGTTGTATTCATGATGATTCTCAAGCGCCACCCAAGTTTCATGATACCGTGTGACCTAAAGTCACATGACACATAGCTATAGTGTAATCCGTCAACACTCTCTGTTATAATTTCTTTAAATCTGCATATGATACTTATGAGATAATTAGATAGGTATCTTAACTTATGTCTGAAATCGGGCTAACTTAGTTTAGTATTGAAGAGATGATATTTATAATATGATAGAAATTGTGGTTCGTCAATTACGCACACCCTAATCGCTCTGGTGAACCTGGGTGCTCGGCGGAGTGGAACACTGCATACACTGCATACAGTCGGAGCAAGTCTCAGCGGCGGGAGATCGCCCGCTGCCATACCCCCTAATCAGCACTTTGTAGACCCCATTTTCCCCGGGTTCGGTCACCGAAGCACCGACTGGCCGTGCCAGTCAGATGAAGTCCCATTGTAATGATCTGATCTGCGCCTGTCAGCCTGCGGAAACGCCCAAAATTGCATCCCCACCCACCGAACAGTGTAGCATGCAGCCGTATGCTAATTTGTGGCTAGTCCGGGTGTTCAGAAAATCGTACGAATTTAGGCGATGGCTGCTTACGCTCAACACACGTCAACAACAAGGTTTCTCTACTCGGCGGTATCTGAAGGTCGAATTTTACCTCAGTCCGACGCCATGCCAGCTGAAGCCTTTGACCACAGGGTCATTTTCCCGGACAACCAGGTTAGATGCAAGCTTTCCAGTTTATCTAACTTTGAAGATAGGTAAGCTCTGGCTTTGATTGGAGGAATTCTGTTGGATTGTGGGTGGACGTATGAAGATCACAGGCGCTGAAGGAGATAAGACCGTTAAAAGAATGAGCTGTTCTTCACCATGGAGAATCTTCGTTAGATCGAAGAGAAGGCGATGCGCAAGAACCCAGAGTGCCCAAAGATGACGGAAAGCTCAGTGATGCTCCTATTCGCGTTCTCTTCCGCCATTATATCCTGGCAAGATGCCTTGAGCAGGGCATCGAAGAGGCATCATATTACTACACGCGGAACATCCCTTCAGGAGTAGAGCTTAGACTTCATCCATATTATACCGGTAACTCTGTTATTCCTAGTTATACCCCTTTACCCTCGTAGAAGTCAATTCCGCAAGTAAAGGCATGCTGCACTGGTTTGACTTAGCCATCCACAGCGCCATTGGCTGGTGGACCTGACAGAGTTTAAGAGCTTCTTAGAGTAATGGAGATATAGCCGTCTGTCAAAAATTACGACAGTTACCTGAATTTTAGTAGGCCCTTTTTTAACTATAAAGCCTTTATTAATTATCTTAAAGTCTTATTTATTCATATGCATAGCTTTTGTACATTTATATGCACCTGCCACTTTGAGAGATTTCTATTTCTAAAACAGAAGTATTGTTGAGCATATGGTGCCCCTTATATGCAGTTAGAAGTTAATGGTTATTCTGTCCCGAAAGGCGTAGTCTATAGTTCATCTTTTCCGAAGGACACTAATCCGAAGGACACTAAAGGACTGTAGATATGCTGTAGCTGGGGCTCCTTAACTCTTGTTCTTAGCACAAATTATTATTGTACGATCAAAACTATTACACCTGCATATGATCTATCCTACGACAAGATATACAACGTAATGAGTTTCATTGTTTCTATTCTATATAAGTCCGTCATAAATACTATCGGGTTGCATAGTTCTTCTATATTGGACTTAACGATGTATACAGCGATACTAGAGGCTTTCGGTGATTGAAAGCTAGGTTTGGAAAAGCGAGGCAAAAGTTACTTGGTTTCTTGCCTTTTTTTAAATTGTAGAAATGGTCCGTCTTTGGCACAGATGACGTGGTCAATGAGCTGGTACTCATCCTTCCTATGTCGCCCGTATGGCGCACTGGGCGCACCTTCGCCTACATGGCTTTCAAGTCCTTCTGGCATCTTGAAATCGAATGCGACCAAAACAGTAGCCATAAGAAACATGAGCTCGGTAGTTGCGAGTCCTTTACCGATGCAACTTCTAGGTCCAATACTAAAAGGAGCGAAGGCAGAGCGGGTACGATCAACCCTTTCACGCGTGCTCGTGTCGGTTGGGTCGACTAGCCAGCGTTCTGGGATATACGTAAATGGATGTTCCACATAGGAATTGTTGTGATGAATGCTATATATTCCTATCCCGACATCATAGCCTGCAGGGATCCAGCAGCCATCAATTCGAGCTCCTGCTGACGTGACTTCGCGCCATGGAGCACTAGCGACAGCAGGAGCCATACGGAGGGCCTCGTCCAGACAGGCACGCAGGTACGTACAGGATTTAAGCGCAGGCCCTATAGAAACTTCCTCTGGAGATTTGAACGTATTTCTAACTTCATTCGACGCTTTTTCATAGACAAGGGGATAACGGCTAAGTTAGAAGAACAACGATGCCAGGGTAGTAGACGATGTGTCGGCTCCTGTAATTTACACGATTAACAACGACTTTCTTTGTATCCCAATCGTACGACGTGAGGCAGAAGTAGAACTTTCTTCTAATTGTAAGGGTAGACATACCAGCAGCAATGAGATTCGCGGTTTCTGCACCCAGCTCTTCCATGCTTAACTCGGTCCCAGTAGTTTCGTCCTTTGAGTGAAGTAAAGTGGAGAAGATATCTTGTTCCTGTCCCTTTTTCATAGCTTTCCGCTGAACGGTCATTTTAATGAACTTAATAAAACTATTCCGAGCTAAAATGGTAGCAGGAAAAAGCTTCTTGTCCAGTCGCCAGAACTTGAGTTCTGCGGCATTCGATAAAATACCGGCGCGCAAGTTCGATTGTTGGATAGCAGTAATGACAGAGCGATTCTTTGGGTTTTCAATGGAGTTCCAATCCTGTCCGAAAATAATGTCGTTGGCAAGATCGAAAAAGACGTAGTTACCTAATTCGGGAGGCGTCAACACAGCTAATGCATCAAGGGAACAGAAAACTTACTCCAATCTGCAATGTTTTTGGATGCTGACCACCCTCCTCCTGTCGCTTCATGAGATGGACTCAATGCCGCACAGAGTCGTCCGACGATCACGCGCATCTTGCCTTCATACGACTTTATCGCTTGATCCGAAAATCCTGGCCCCAAAATTCGCCGTCTACGGCTGTGCTCTTTGCGATCTCGTAGAGTGATAGTGTTAGGGACACGGTGCATCATCGCATCGTAGGCTTTTGACTTCACAACGACCTTTTCACCATTGTAAATGTCTGTCTCACGGAGATTAGCACATTGATGAGAATATTTCATCAAACTGAACAATATAGAATCTAGGTACCTTTCATGGCGTCTGGAGTGTTGAAAAGTAGACGTCCTGGAGCATAACGAACTCGATCACCTTGTGTGTCGGTCAGCATGTGCCACTTGCACGTAGAACAAAGTTGAACATCATACCATATCGCTCGTGACATCTCCAAATGTCAACATGCAAGTCTCCCTTCCAAGAGTGATACCCAGCGTATGCATTGGTGAACTTGGCCAAGAAAGGTCCTGGATATCTTGCATATGGATGGAAAGTGGCTCTAGAAACATGTCACGAAGACCTTAAAATAGTTGTCGCATTGGTCAGTTTTAACCATCCACATAGGTAATAATCAATTGGGGTTTTATAGTAAGAGAATTTTATATCAAAAAATCCTCGAGTAACTTACAAACAGAAGTCCAACCAACACAAGATCCACCACAATGCGGACCAGACTCCATAATATGCTAACCAGACTGAGAGTGACAGCCATTACATTCGATTGATAAATTGCGTAGGCACAGAAACACCGTAAGAGTGGATGGAAAGGCAGAATTAAATTCCATGAAATATTCTGCTCATAAATAAATCTGGCGACCAAGGTGTTCGACCATCTCGCGCACTGTAGACACACCGGGTGAATAGGATTGCGATTACCCGGTAAATTTATTGCCTGCATTGCATTATTCTAACACTGGGAATATAGGTCTCTGCAAGAGTCTGCACGCCGCCCTGCATCTTTAGTGCTGCTGTCAGCTCGACTCCGCACCACGACAGTTCAGACAGGGCACCCACAGCAGAAGGTAACCTCTGTGGAGTTCCCAAGGCGCAGCTCGACATAAAAATTAAAATAATTATTATATCTACTTACGGTAAAGTATCTAAATGCAAGTATTCAAAATACGTTACTACAGATTTTGGCTGGTAGTATCCCCGGGTAATATCTATGCATTCCTCTTCCCAAATTCAAGGATAGCTTAGTCATTGGACCATGTATCTCCCAGTCAAACTTTGTTTGACCTCACACCTCATCGTGAACATTGTGGAATTGTTTTGTTGATACCATATCATCGATATATATGCTTTCGGGCTGATTTTACTCTTGCTATGGCTCCTCACGAATCCTTGGAACTGCATTCTGTCAGCGAACGAAACAGTTCCCTTGAACATGGTGACACAGAAGCCGGTCGAAACAATTTACTTATCACGCCTCCAGAAACCAACCCTGTTGTGAATAGAGAGACTGTAAGTCATGGCATTTCTCTAGAGTGGAGGTTCTATACAATCTTTGTTGCTCTGGCTGTTGCTTCGCTGGCAGCGGCGCTGGATTCGACGTCTCTCACCGTAGCCCTTCCCGTCATCACCCATGACCTCCACGGGACAGGTATTGAGGAGTTTTGGGCCGGTACTTCTTATCTGCTCACGTCAACGGTGGTTCAGCCGACATTTGCGTCGCTTTCCCATATCTTTGGACGAAAGCCTTTGGTGCGTGATCGTGGTCCCATTTGACAACCCCTGCTTAATTGCCTAGCTCTCTGCTGCCCTGGTTCTCTTCTCACTAGGATCGATTGTTTCAGCTGTCTCTAAGGAATACACCGTGTTACTGGTCGGTCGTTCATTTCAGGGCATGGGTGCTGGTGGTGTAGTTGTGCTCGGCGATATTGTCGTGACAGATATGGTTGAGCTTCGACTGCGGGGGAAATGGTTTGGCTATCTCAGCATCATGTGGGCAATTGGCTCCACCTCTGGACCAATTATCGGCGGGGCATTTGCTACAAAAGGTGTGATCGTGCTTTTCATTTAGTGTCTAGTGAGTTATCTTGTACTGACTGTGGTCCTTGCCATAAGATTTGTGGCGATGGATCTTTTGGATCAATCTTCCTCTCGCCGCCATTGCACTTGCAATGATTGTAATCTTCTTAAAGCTTCAGCAAGACCGGTCTACCATAACACAAAAACTAAAACGTGTTGATTGGGTGGGAACAGCCTGGTTTATGGCTACCGCAACCAGTATCTTAATACCATTGTCCTGGGGAGGGGTGGTACACCCATGGATTGATTGGCAAACACTGGTGCCACTATTGCTTGGAGTTGCCGGTATATTTGTCTTGGTATACTGGGAACTTCATGTAGCTGTTGAACCTTCATTTCGATTGAGTATCTTCAGGACATTTACGGCGAACATCACCTTCTTTACAGCCTTTCTTCATGGTCTTATAGTATGTCACCTTCTCAACGATTTGATTTGGTTAATCTAAGTAGCTTTTCCACAGCTCTTTCTTCAGCTCTATTACCTTCCATACTTTGAAGCTGTGAAAGGATATTCACCAGTTATAACTGGACTATCACTCCTTCCTCAGACACTGACCATTGCCCCCGCAGCCCTCTTTGTTGGAATACTTATTACTGCGACTGGTACCTACCGTTGGATGATTTGGATTGGCTGGATCATCACCACACTAGGTTCGGGATTGATGTATCTCCTCGACGTCCACACGTCAATCACGGGCTTCGCTGCTTTGAGATCACACAATCTTTTGGAGTTTTACCATGAAAAATTCGTGCGATATGGCAATACTGTTCACGTAAATGTCTTGAACCTCCCTCGAATATCGACTGCCGAGCCAGCCAATGTTAAGACAGTATTAGCCTTGGGATTCGCAGATTTTGGATTGGGTCCAAGGAGAGCACATTTCTTGGGCCCGCTTGTAGGGCATGGCACATTCACTACTGAAGGACCGGCTTGGAAGGTACCGCAATTGCAGAAACTCTAACTTAATGTTGATATGTACTGACAATATATTAGCGATCTCGACAACTTCTTCGCCCGAACCTCACCCAATCTCAAGCCCAAAACCTTCCAATGTTTGAGAGCCACATCGGTCATCTCCTCGCACTGGTGCCGCGAAATGGAGATACTGTTGACTTGCAAGATCTCTTTTCTCGCCTCACAATTGACTCTGGGACACAATTACTCTTCGGTACATCTTGTAATTCCTTATGCGAGGATGAGAATGTTGATGCAAATTCAAGTTTCTCAAAGGCTTTGGATGAAGCCCAGTCAGAGATGATCATCAGAGATATTGCGGGTCCCTTCTTTTCGAAGTTCCTTTCAGACAAGAAATTCAGGCGAAGCCTTAAGACTGTTCATGATTTTATAGACTCATACGTCGAGAGAGCGCTAGCATCAATCACTGCGGAAGACGAAACAGGCTTGGAGAAAAGGCTGTATGTCTTCCTGGAAGAACTTGCGAAATTCGCATCAGACCCCTTGGTATTACGCTGGGAGACGATCAACGTACTGATCGCTGGACGAGATACCACTGCTGTTCTCCTCAGCAATACCTGGTTTATACTAGCACGACGACTAGACATCTGGGCGAAGCTTAAGGCAGAAGTCGACAAATTAAACGGCGAAATACCAACCTTCGAACAACTAAGAGAATTGAAGTATGTGAGGTGGGTTCACAGCGAGACCTTGAGACTGTATCCAGTTCTCCCTATCAACGCCCGGACGGCTCTGAGAGATACGACCATTCCTGTCGGTGGGGGGCCGCAGGGCAAATCTCCGATCTTCGTTCCAAAGGGGAGCGAAGTCGCGTGGAATACCTGGTCTATGCATAGCCGAAAGGACCTATACGGTGAGGATGCTGACGAATATATCCTGGAATGATGGCAACACTTAAGGCCAAAGTGGGAGTATCTCCCATTTAACGGGGGCCCAAGAACCTGTCTTGGACGTGAGTCTTCAGTCGATTATTCTCTTTTATATCCCCATACTTCTTTCTCCCGTTTCGTTCAGATCCATGTAGCTGACGTTGATTCCAGAACATTATGCCTTAACTGAAGCTGCATATACGACCATTCGAATGGTTCAGCATTTCAAGAGTGTTGAAAGCCGGGACCCGAACCCCTGGACAGAACGAATAGATTTAGTTACGTCAAGTCATAACGGTTGCAAGATCGCGGTGACTTATGTTTCAAGATGCCTGATGACGACGTAAAATACCAAAAATTCGCCACCGCCATTAAACCATTGGTATATGTAAAAACCTAAGTTGAATCGATACACGCGATAATTCTGTTCGATGCTAGTAATTAAATTTTTGAAAGCCATACACTGATGCATTCTTATGATGAAGTGAGTTGGAAAATTGCAATCAAGGTCTATGACAGATATATGGCAATTGTGGAACCTAGGTAGATGAAAGGAGTGTCTAGCCAAAGCAGTAAAACCATACGACCTTACCACGGTCATCGATTAATCTGCTACCAGTCATCCAGATCTCGACCATCACTAATGACATTATATGAATGACTGCTGTGATTATAAAGACAACCATGCTACTTGCGATCGGAAAGGGCATCGGGATCTTTGGTTCTTTACAACAGGTGTGGCGTAAAGCGAGGTTCGAAATTGTAGGCATTGGAACCTTCTTGAATATTATCCATAAAGAAAGATGAGCGGAGGGAAATTTTCAGATCTGACTACGAAGTAGAATAGTATGAGATCGCTTTTATAGGATGAAGCTCGTTTCGCAGAATAGTGTGCCTTGTTCCTCCACGGCTGCAGCCTCGCCATCCTTGATAGAGAGCACAAGGGTGTCTCGTGGAGGGCTAGAGAACTATAGATACGTTAGAACACTATACCCTCATGAATAACATCATAGGGAGGAGATCGGGAGTGGTAATAGATTATCTTACCTGGTAGACGAAGGGCCTTGTCCCGACAACTCCTCCAACCAAGGTTTTTATAACACCAGGTATATGAGACAATACATCGATTCGGTCTTTCCTATCTCCAAGAGGACCGCTCAACACCGCAGAAAACTGATTGTCCTTACTACTGCCCTCCCACTTATATTCCACCTTAACTGGCTCGGGCCAATAGGTTTCTGGGTCTTCCTTCGATTCTATATGCTTTACAGTATTAGTGGCTCCAGCATATATGATCTCACCATCTTTCGCGATACCACCAACATTGACGCGAGCGGAACCATACGATTGAGGTGTGACGAATTCCATCATTAAGGCTGAATAGGTCGGGGTCTGAAAGTTGACGAAGTTCCAGGTCGCTGCAGCGTGATGAGGTTTCATTCCTTGAAGGGCATGAATGAAAAGACCCCGTCCTTTGAAATCATATGTCTTCTCCGGCGTTATAACTGTGCCAGTGACGGTGCATCGAGGCCAGAAGCGATGTCTCATTTCACCCCAGGGATTCTCAGGATCTGTCCCATAATAGGTTGTTCCGTTCTCTCCAACTTGAAAACCCGGTGTAACACGCTTGAACACGAGATCAACAATTCCAGACTCATTGCGTGCTGCCTTGAAAGAGTACTCATCCCCTTCTTCGTTCAAAGAAATTGAGAGGCCGTCCGCGTAGAACGAGACCATCTCTTCGTCGAAGCCGTAGTTCTCGAGAGGGTCTGAGAGCCAAAGGTGATCTGTGGAAGCGTTCCCGCGGTGATTGAATATCTTAACGTTGAGCTGGCATGTTGTTCGTAGACCGCTTGGCTTGATGTTAGCCTGCAATGACCAAGAGGGGTAAACATATGTATTGCACCGAGCATACGTACGCGACGTTATTGTAAATCACCTGCGCGGATCCCATGACACCTTCATCGGACATCATGTAGAAGGTCTGGGTTTCAACATTTGTGCTCTCCATCGCCTTCCACTTCAGGTCATTCTTCGTCAACACCGTGTAGGGCTTCTTTTCAGCCTGGGCGGTCACTGTTCGGATTCCTTCGGCCCCATATTCGGGCTCCTGCGTGCCTACGGCATTTGCCAGTCTATCAATCTTAGCAAAGCCTGATACTTCGATCTTGCAGAAGAGAGGCACACGTCTGTTTGAACCAATTCATCTTGTTCTAATGGTCCAGTGTCTCGTCGGGATGGAGCTTCGGATTTGGCAAAAGTCCACTCAAGACTGGGAAAGAAGTGCTCGTGATTGGCAGAGCTGCATTCAGGGTAAGTAGAGTGGCTAAGCAAAGATTCTGAGGTCGTATCAGAGAGAAAGTTGTGTATTCAAGAAGGCGGACGAAGTTGCGACACGCAATATGCTGAGAGATGCCTAAGGCTTCAGCCTAGCGTGTTGACATCACCTGATAAGAGCTAACCCCTCCCCTCCGCTCCGCTGTCCCGCTGTCTCGGGCCGTCCCCACTCCCGGGGCCACTCCGCACAGACACGGAGTTGGCCCAAGCCAAGCCCCAAAAACAAGCGACAACTCCACCTCCATGCAGCTCTCTAAGTTCATCCCGTTCATTCCTCCGTGCACGCAGGCACTAGCACTGTCTTCGATCCCCCGCGTTGGATTTTATACTTCTTTAATATGGGATTCCATCTGCTTCTTCACTGCTGGGTCTTCGTCTTGCCACGACCACATGATCTCCTAAGACCCCTCCACGGAATGCAGCCTTGCAGAATGAGAAATAGTAGACCCCTGACAACCCAAGTTAGTATGGTTATCCGACCTTCATAGTCGTAAAGCGACGGGATACCGATCGCCTATACACTATACAGCAATAGGGCATGATAAAAGCACAACTTACATCGTCGCTTCCAGCCTCCACCTCTGACTCGGTGTATTTCCCGTCTGCCTTCTCTTTCTTTGCAGCTACAAATTCTTCTCTGACCGCTGGCCAATTCTCCACAAAGTTCTCTCTCCAAGTTCTCAGCGTCTTCACGTAGTGTGGGCCAATACTCTGCACGGCGTCTATTTCTAGACTGCCCTTAGAACCAACACGGATAGAGTCAACGAGACGATGAATGGAGGGGAGGTATCCACCCGGGAAGATGTAACGTTCAAGAAACGTGTCCATCTTATCGGGGTTTTCATGAAGCTATGGAGGGTTAGACACAATTATGTGGAGGAACTCAAACCAGGAGAGAAAGATAAGAGAACAATACCTTGTTAATCACGGTAATTCCCTGAACTACCATAATCCCATTGGTAGGATTTAGCATAGAACTAATGGTCGCAAAGTACGTGTCCAGGAACTCTCTCCCAACATGCTCCAGCATTTCCACTCACAATGCGATCATATCCGCCCTCCGGAACCGGCGTCTGGCGATAATCACAAAAGAGAATCTGTTCAAATTAGCCATAGTTGACCACAGTAGACGACAAGAGGAAGCCAAGTCACTCGCCTTAATACTGTCCACCAGCCCAGCCTCTTCAACCCTCTTCTCGCCTAAAGCTTTCTGCTCCACACTGAGGGTCGTGACCGTAACCTTACAGCCGGTTTTCTTCACAGCCTCAATAGCGAGAAAACCCCAACCACCCCCAATGTCCAAAATATGATGATCCTTACGAATTTTAGCTTTGTCAATGATGTTGTGAACTTTCCGCAGCTGTGCATCACCCAAACTCTCATTGTCGCTTGAGTCCGTCTTCCATATCGCACTAGAGTACGACATATCAGGGCTCAGGAAACAAGAAAAGAGGAAGTTAGAAGTGTCATAATGACTTCTTGCATTCTCAAGAGCCTGTCTCTCATCGTTCGTGGGCTTCAGAAGATACCGTTGTAGCCTGACAAACGTAATCAGCACGAGATGTATGGATTCAAAGAAAAACGAAGGAAAATATCATACTTAGGTAGAAACTGCAAAAGCCAAGAACCTTGACCCAGAGAATCAATGTTGGCCAGGAAAAGCAAAAGTAAAGAAACTATGTCCGTGATTTCGAGTTCACAAAGCATGTACGCTTCAGCAGTTCCCTTTTCTCATTCAGCACCCGAACATCAGAATCTACGGAATGGGAGAAGGGCAAACCAACCAGGTCAAGGTTCATTGCTAGTCTAGTCCAAACATTTTTGCTTCGGATTGTACTCTCCGCCTCTGGTTTTCCAGTCCCAAATACAAAGGTTTCAGCTTTCGAATTCTCGTCATCACGCTCGTCAATGTGGACTGTAAGCGTGCCATTTGCAAGCTGTTTCAGTGCGGAGAGAATGATTGATTTGGAGAGAGAGGAGAACTGGTAAAGAACAGCATTATGGAGGATTTCGAAGATCATCATATTGACTTGTTGATCTTGAGCTGAATTCTTAGAGTTTTTTGCTTTGTAGTTCTGTTTTGGCTCTGTATTGAGGAGATCCAAGTTAAGAAACAAAGCTCAACGATGGTAATATCTACTTATATATAAAACTATAAGCTGTTGTATTTTGATGTAGTTTAAAATAGCCATGTTATTTTCAGTTTTTATGATTCTCCGTTTGTAGGAAGGAAATTAAGTCAGGAGATGGAATTACTGAGCCTGGTTTGAAGAAATCACCTCAAACACACATGTCACTTATTCTCACATTTATGGATTCTTTGTACTTCCAAATGAAATTGTCTTCTTTAATTCAGTACTCTAGATTTAGACTTAATTGATGCATCCTCCAGAAAACTCGTGCAATGTGTATATCCTGACCAAATTCACAAGGGAATAAACTGACAAGTTATTTTCTAAAACCATTGAAAGAATCACTGCCAGACAATAAATAAAGTATACGATCGGACATACAGGCCTGAAGGGGCATAGGTGGCGTCGAAAACACGAAAGCCTTCGCGTCCCAACTAAGACACTCAATACTAGTGGCATCACCGACTAGATACCCTCCTTGGTGGCCGAAGGCATGAAACCACGAGCCTGCTACAAGCAAGCGTATCTTGTTCGAACTCAGGGATAGAGGTGCGAGTGCAGTTTTCAGAACTGATGTTCCATGGCGGGACTCAAGTAAATCAATGTAACCTAGGCTCCTGGGGCCTAATTTACCCATGCCATGACGATCATCAAGGAGGAGCGTCAAGCCTGTGAGTGTTGGTTTGAGCTTGGGAGATACTGCTGAGATCAGTGATAGTAGATCTAGTGTGGAGCCTTTATTGACTACGTTGACAGTTTCAAGATAGATTGTCAGATAATATCGTGGGCCACTTCGAAAGGTGTCTAGTTTCTGTAGAAGATCTGGAACACTGCTGAAGAAGGTGACAGAGACGTGCTTCGAAGGCCGACGGATGGTAGCTCCAGCAATTGTGCGGGCTGGGGCATTGGTAGGGATAAGGACACGATGGAGTGGCCCATTTCTTGGGACGCACTTTTCCATTAAAGCTGTAAGGGCTGAACCTATAGCTATTTCGGCATCTCCGCAAGTTATTGCTATAATTGAAAACGTTAGCTACAGAGGCGATTTAACACGTTGAATTAATTAAAAGAAAAATGAAAACGGAGTGGAGTGAGGTGAGAGAGACGGTAAATGATGCTCTAATGGCAACCGCCACGGCACCAGTTGGCAAAACTTGTAGGGCAGCTTCTCCCTTCGCTCGCCTAATCTCTCAGAATGTCAGAATGCTGGGTTCTTTACCGTGACATGGTCCTGTTGCAGCCACAAGACTAGGGTAGAGGCTTGCGAGACGGCGTTCCAGCTGGATCAAAATGTCAAACGAGCCGTAAAACCAACGAGCCGACGTCGTGCCCGTACTATAACGGCGTAATCCTTCAACCCCAGCAGCGCGCACTTCGTCATCGAACTTGCTATTGACTATTGTCCCTGTCACACTACCCTTGCCTCCTTGATCGCTCAGGACATCCACAAAGCTTAATAGTTCCGCATCTACTCTCTCGGATTCCAACCTCATCTCCTGCGGCACGTCCGGATCAGCCATATCAAGCAAGCCCTTGTCAAAGGTCGTTGCCTTCACTCCCCTTACATTCAGCTTCAGGCTGGAGGCCACAATGACATTGAGTATCTGATAAATCTCTGGCCAAGTGTGCGTTGCAAAGATACACAGTCGAATGCGACACCCCCACACGGGTGTGGCGGGTGGCCCAGCCCCGGCAACAGCTACACCCATCTTGACTGCCACCCCATGGAACTTGCTGACCTGGCTGACGGTTCCCACGGGAAAACAGATGACAGCAGACCCAGGAGAAGCCAATACGCAGCATCCAGCACTTCTCAGCGCTTGTGCAACATAGTCGGCCTTCTCTCGCAGCAGCCGCATTCTATGCGCCACCAGCACTGGCTTGCGAATCAGGCTGAGCAGGCGCAACAAGCCCACCGTTGATAGCGACTCGGTACCACGCGACTTTCTTTGCTCATCTTACATGCGCAATTCCTCCGCGACCACCCCATTGGCAAGCACGAACCCGCCGGTGCAGCCAACCGCTTTGGAAAACGTGAAGGTCATAATATCAATGTCCGCAAACCGACACTCATACCCTAAGTCCTGCCAGTGGTTGAGTGAACCACGGCCCGAGGAGCCCATGGCCAGGAAGGAGTGGGCTTCGTCGACAAGGAGTGTGAAATTGTAGACACGCTTGAGAGCAAGGATAGCCGGAAGTGGTGATATGGAGCCTTCCAGACTAGACATAATATGCACCGATTAGTATGTTTCTTCCGCTGGTTGGAGGATATAACATACCTGTAAATACCCTCAACTGCAACACAGACTCTTGTGCAAGGCTCCTGTTCGTAGTACATACGTAGCTTGACCTCGAGATCTGTTATATCATTATGCTTAAATCTATGCACACTCGCATCCTTGCAGTAAAATGCTCCCGTGAACATGGAATTGTGGCAGTCGGCATCACACAGAATCACGCACTTCCGGCCCAGACGTTTCGCCGTGGTGGCTACACTCGCGAAGGCCACGATGTTAGTGCCGTAGCCTGAAGGTACAGTAACGCAAGTGTCGGAAAACATGAAGCGTGCACACTCTTTCCTTACTGTGTCCTCGAGTTCACCTGCGGCGGGAACGAATGGGAGGGTTTGGAGAGCACGAGATATCACTTTCTCAATTCCGTACTCCAAGTCCGCGAAACCGGTATAATTATTGCGGACACAGTTAATCAACGGAACGGGTTCGACTGATGAGAAATCATAGCTCTCCTCATATCGCCTCGTTACCTGTGAAGGAAGAAGTCTTGTTTGGATGCGATTGTAAGGACCTGCTATGACAATGTGAGGATCTCGTCGGGACATGGGGATATACTGTAAGTGTAAGCTTGAGAACGTGAGATTGAGGTGCACACAGGGAGTTGTATACATACGTAGTAATGACTCCACGCATCACTGACTAACGTGCCACTGAACCACCGGCGCTCTAGAAAATCGCTCCATGCTTGTCTCAGCACAAGCCGGATGCTCCAGAATACGAAAATTGTTTTTTCGAGAAGTGAAACTTCGGGTTCTGAGAGATGTGCAAGAGTTACTGCTTTTACTGGTTCTTTCTGGACATCTGCTATGGGGATAACTTTTGTCTTCCGGCCTATGGCCCTCTTTCTCTCTCCTGGCGAGGCTCTCTTAATACTTCTTGTAAGATAGAAGCTCTGGCTCGCAAAGAAGATTATGATCCACTGGTGCAGCAGCTTGGTAAATGTTAGGTTTATGTGTTGATGCTTATCTAAAGATGAGGTCGTAGTTGGAGCCATGGTGAGCCTTTTTTTAAATCCAAAGCACACTGAGTTTGAATTCAGTGAAATGACTTTATCTCAAATTTTACAGACTCTCTGCAAACTTGAGATGTATGAGAACTTGAGAATTAATAAAACTGGCTCGATAAAAAAAAACCGAGCTAATTACGATAAATCTCGTAATGAAGGTCTACTTACACTGGTAAGATATCATACTACATCATGGCGAAATATGCCTATCACACTCCCGTAAAAATAGCCATTAGGCTTTTCTTGTTCAAAATGATTCTATAATCGGACGAACGCCCGTTGTACATCTTGAGAACCCTGCTGTTCTGCATCGAGGATCTTATGTAGTAAAGCGCACTAACTATTACTCTCGTGATCAACATGCAGGAAGGGCAGCTTGCGCGAGACTTTGATAGCTCTAAACCAGCCAATTCGGAGGAATTTGGTAGTTAATTTTGTAGGCACTTACAAAGTTGCTGGTTCTTCTCTTTTCAATGGCTACAGTAACTTGTTGAGTACTTCGTTTTTGTGCCTCCATTATACCAAGACCGATCTGACAAACACTATAGACCTACAACCACAGCTCATCGCAGTACATAACGATATTGCAAAGCAACGGTACCCCATCGCTATGAGGATGAATGTCTCACAAAAGAACTTGCAGCACCGGCAAGTTGGACAACAGATGAAACCGAAGCTGATCCCATTCTCGTCCCCATTATTCTTCTATGTGGCCGTCGCAGCTGTTCTAGCAGGATACTCGGCCTATCCCTCGGAATCCAACCCTCTTCATGGTGCAATCTTTCTCTCCTACTCACTACCTACCAAATCTGGGTCAGAGCTTAAACAGTATGGAAAAGGGCCAAAGGATCTTATCTTTGTCGCCTTCTACAGTATTGTACTTTGCGCAGCTAGCGACTTCATCGGCGAGTATGTAGCACGGCCAATCGCTAACTTCTGGGGAGTGAAAGACCCGGAGAAGCAGAGGAAGTTTATTGAGCAGTTTTATCCTGCTGTTTACTTTGCTTTTATCTCAGTCTTTGGCCTTTATGTGATGAGCAGAACGCCAATCTGGTTTTTCAACATGCCGGGCCTCTTCGAAGGCTTCCCACACAAGACGCATGACGCCTCTTTCAAGACATTCTATCTTGTCCACTCAGCAAACTGGGTACAGCATGCTATGATAACATTCTTGGGATTTGAAACGCGTCGAAAGGACACTATGGTCGTTTACGCTCACCATATTGTTACACTTTGCGCGATCCCTCTCATCTACACATACCATATGACATGGTTTGCACTTGCTCTGATTATTCCCCATGACATCTCTGACTCCCTCTTATGCGTAAGTAAATTTTGTTATTTATACTATGGTCTACATTTTATAGAAGTAAGAACATCTAGCTGGTAAGACCATCTGGCTGAAATACAAAAATCTAGCTCGGTAAATGTATAAGTTACATTGGCCCCAATGCTATCGTGGCATTTCCCTATTTCACCCTCTTCGTCGGCTCGTGGATTTATTTCCGCCACTGGATTGGTAGCATCACTTTTTGGACCCTACTCGCTAAGTATAAGCCTGCTATCACTGCCGCTTACCACTGGGAGGATGAGCAGTGGAAGGCAGCAACTCTTCATGGTATAGTTGTGGCCTTGTTTGGAATGTTGCAAATTATGAATGTATATTGGCTTTATCTTATTCTTGTTGTTGCGGCGAAAGCGATTTCGGGCACAATCCCCAAGGATGAGAGGGAGTCAGATTACGAGGGAGACATGGAGAAGGAGGATTAAATCGAAGCGGGCCAGATTGAGCATGTGATATTCACATTTAAGCGATGAGCTCGGGAAGCGAGGAACGTAGACGTCATCTACACAATGAATTGTGCAATATTCTGCGTAGCCACATATTTCTCTACAATTTTTATTTTCAATGTCATATCAGGTATTTGGGTAAAAATTTGGGTCGGATTAAAGTTGATGGAATCCAGTTCAATAAAAGTAGTCTACTATCCACCACGTCAGGTTGCAGGCTATTTACTTTGTCAAAGTTGTTCAACGGTGACTTCTTTACGCTTCAACAAAATCTGCACATGGACCTGTACTGATAAAATAATATGAATTCCAGCACTTATTTCGGCGGTTCCTATAACTTCATTGGTATCATCACAAGATCAATATTATAATCCATGCTAACTATGCTAACTAATGTGCTCTGATTACAGACTCTTACGGTGAAACTTACAACTGGAAACTTACCAGTTCCACACGCAAAGTACGAGTGTACAGGAAAGGAAGAGGATCCTGCGTGCCAGCCCAAATTCTGGATTGACATGTACACGCAATTGACGTGTAATGTTGTGAGTGACATGCATACGGAACTAGGATTTTTAGCCATATCTTATGCAATGCATTCCGTCGTGTATGCAATGCATTTCTATATGCACTCAGTTTCACGTAAACAGTCTATCCTACATGACAATGGGTTTAATGTATGCAAGGGATCAATGAATGCATTGCATTATCTAGCTAAGGCATTGCCAAGGAATGGAAGACTTTGCCACAGTAGACGAAGTATGGTGCCCTTACCTGTAAGAATTTAGTGTAGATGTATGCCCAGAAATCAGATCGGTGGTTATACCATTTCAGTAATACCGAATGGAATAATAATTGGCGTAGAACTATCCCTTATCAGTGACTTGTGCATGTATGTACTTGACTATCTGAACTATCTTAATCACGCACCTGCATACATGCTGAAATTAGGATTAGGCTGAGAGGTAAAACTCAACATATCTTTCTATGATAATGAAGCTCACATGTGAAGTAATTTGCATGTTGATTACACATTATACATCACTGTATCAAACCGAAAAAATCTTACTTTAACATTCTAAAGGCACGAAATGAGTGCAGTAAAGTCGACAAACACAAGCAAACACCAAAGCAAAATGTCCATAGACAATGGAGCATCACATACGCCCAACAGTACTGCTATTGCTATCATTGGGATGAGCTGCAGATTTCCCGGGGAAGCAACAAGCCCCGAAAGATTATGGGAGTTATGTTTCAACGCTAAGAGTGCCTGGAGCGAGATCCCTTCAGATAGATGGAATAAGGAGGCTTTCTACCACGCTGAAGGTGACAGGACAGGGACAGTAAGTGGTAATGACATATGTGGATGTGACATACTAACAGTTAAAGACGAATGTCCGTGGTGGTCACTTTCTTTCACAAGATATAGGCTCATTCGATGCACCCTTTTTAAATGTTTCTGCCGAGGAGGCTAAGGTATGTTTGACGACGACTTTCTTTGAAAAATAAAATGGTGTATCCAAAGTTGATTAGGCGATAGATCCTCAATTACGGTTACAGCTTGAAACTTGCTACGAAGCAATAGAAAATGGCAAGTAGTGCGATTGTCTATGTACATATCTATCCTGGTAATAACATCGGCACAGCTGGCATACCTCTGGACCAAATAGCAGGGTCTAAAACTGCAGTATTTTCTGGAATCTTTACTAGAGACTACACTGAGAGCATGCTCCGTGATATCGAAACCCTACCGAGGTACTATGTCACAGGCACAGGCACAGCCATGCTTGCCAATCGTGTATTATACTTTTTTGATCTCAAAGGCCCGAGTCTGACAGTAGACACGGGGTGTTCGACGAGCCTTGTTGCATCGCATCTTGCATGTCAAAGTATTCGCGCTGGAGAGTCTGAAGCTGCTCTTGTTGGCGGGTCGAATATAATACTGAATCCGGACCTGCCCATTACCTTGAGCAACATGGGGTAGGATGCACCCCATATAATCAAATTGTTCATTTAGCATTTGCTTACACGTAGAAATTAGATTTCTTTCCTCAGAAGGACGTTCATTTGCCTTTGACCACCGAGCCAGTGGCTATGGTCGGGGTGAAGGAGCTGCATGCATTGTCATCAAACCATTGGATAAAGCGATAAGCGATGGTGACTATATCCACTCAATCATTCGCCAGACGGCTGTGAACTCGGACGGGAAGACAGACGGCATCACGCAACCGAGTGCAGTTGCTCATGAGAATCTAATTCGCTATGCATACCGTGAGGCAAATCTGGATCCTTTGGATACCGACTACGTTGAAGCTCATGGCACCGGGACACAAGCTGGAGACCCTCTGGAATTGAAAGCAGTAGCTTCTGCCTTTGGAAGTACTAGAAACAAGAGCGATCCAATTTATATTGGCTCCGTCAAAACCAACGTTGGGCACCTGGGAGCAGCCAGTGGACTTGCGGGTGTAATAAAAGCCTCCCTCGCCATGCAAAAAGGGATTATGCCACCAAATATTAATTTTGAAAAGTTAAACGACAAGATCATACTTGATAAGTATTTGGTCAAGGTATGTACTTTTATTTTGGAAATTACGTGTATCTGGGATTGCTAATTCGAAGTAGATTCCATTACAACCAACGCCATGGCCCATGAAAACGGGACCTCGGCGGGCGTCGGTAAATAGTTTGGGATATGGAGGTACAAACGCCCATGTGATTCTAGAGGATGCCAACGAATTAAATCGACGGCCAAAAAGACATTTGAACAAGATCGCAAATAAATCTACAATTGGAACCACCAAAGGAACTGTTAAAGGAACTGTTAAAGGAACTGTTAAAGGAACTGTTAAAGGAACTGTTAAAGGAACTGTTAAAGAAGTTGTCAATGGAGTCACTAAGGGAATTGTTGATGAAGCTGTTAATGGAACCACTGACGGAAGTTTTGATAAAGCTTTTAGTAGAACCACCAACAGAGTCTTTGATGGAGCTGCCAACGGATCTATTAATAGGCTCTCCAATGGTATCTATAACGGAATCAGAGAGAGAAATGTTGAGGTTTCCCATGGGACCCGCAGTGTTACCTCCGATGATAGTTTTGGAGGAAGTATTAGCAAAAGTTCTTGTGAAAGCATCAACAGTAGCATTGGCGCTATAGTTGAAGCTATCAATGGAGCCAATCACAAGATGGAGAGTAGAAATTTTGCTCATAAATGGCGTATCTTCACTCTCAGCGCCAAAGATGAAGATTCGCTTCAAGACACAATTGCCAGCATGCGCGTTCATCTCGAAAGCTACAAAGAGAAAGACGTACTAAATGAAGCAACATTCCTTGACGACATTACTTACACTTTATGCCAACGAAGCTCCTCATTCCGATGGATGCAAGCGTTTCCCGCTCAATCACTCGACGGGCTTATATCGATGCTAGGAAGTTGTAAGTCGGTAACTGGCACTCGACGACGCGTAGAACCTCCTCGCATAGGCTTCGTTTTTACAGGTCAAGGAGCGCAGTGGCATGCTATGGGCCGTGAGCTTCTGCATGCTTATCCGGTCTTCAAACACACCTTGGAAATCGCCGATTCCTTTCTGAAAACCCAAAACTGCTCATGGTCATTAATTGAAGAGTTAAATCGAGATTTAAAGACAACCCAGGTTAATTCTGCTACAATCGGTCAGCCGCTGTGCACAGCTATCCAAATTGGTCTAGTTAAACTCCTGGAATCTTGGAATATTTGCCCTACAGCCGTTACAGGACACTCCAGTGGTGAGATTGCATCTGCATTTGCTGCCGGAGCTTTGAGCTTGGAATCTGCAATGCTTGCTGCTTATCAGAGGGGCTATTGCAGAGCGGAGCACAAATGTATCCGGAATTCAAGGAGGAATGATAGCGGTTGGACTGTCACGCGAAAAAACTGAAGAGTACATTAAACGCCTGACGACGGGCAAGGTGGTTGTTGCATGTGTCAATAGCCCCTCCAGTGTGACTGTGTCTGGAGACCTGGCCGCTATTAAAGAGATTCAGGAGCTGCTGGATGCTGACGGAGTCTTTGCACGCCGACTGAAGGTCAATACAGCATACCACTCCCACCATATGCTGCTCGCTATGGACGGATACCTTGACCAGCTCAGTGTTATGAAGACTGCGGAACGAATTTCACCTCATATCCTCTGCGTCTCTTCAGTCACTGGCCAACCTATTCAGTCTGCTGAAGAACTTGGTCCATTGTACTGGGTACAGAATGCGGTCCAGCCGGTTCTCTTCAGCAATGCACTCACATCCTTGTGCCGAGGAGGCAAGACTGATGAGCAAACTCAAGACTCTGAGGCTTTTGTCGACAATCTGGTCGAGATTAGACCTCATGGAGCCCTAGCAGGCCCAATTCGTCAAATCTTGCAAGATCCCTTACTCAAGCAGACAGGTATATCCTATCTATCATGCCTGATGCGGAACCAAGATGCCCATGAGACTATGATGAATGTGGCAGCTTCTCTACTCTGCCAAGGGTCACTGGTGAATCTAGAAAAGATCAATTTCCCTCATGACAAAGGGCCAGTCAACGTTATTCCAGATTTACCTTCGTACTCCTGGGCACACAAAATACGACATTGGCATGAGCCTCGAATCAGTCGGCAGCAACGCCTTCGACATCATGCTCGACATGATCTTCTAGGCATTTTGATCCCAGGTCAGAATCCTGCGGCATCAACATGGCGGCATTTCGTCCGTCTCTCTGACCAGCCATGGGTGAAAGATCATATTGTCGATTCAAATATCTTATACCCAGCAGCTGGATTCATATCTATGGCAGTTGAGGCAGTCGCTCAAAAACACCACGATCTTACTGCTGAAGGAGCAAAGTATCATGTTCAGGAGCTGAAGCTTGTAAGCGCACTAGCAGTACCTGATACAGCTAGTGGGGTTGAACTTCAATTGTCTCTCTTCCCAGCTACTGAACAGCTACCAAAGGCTCAAAAATCCTATGAGTTCCGAATTCTCTCAGTGAGGGAGAAAGATGAATGGGATGAACATTGTAGCGGTCGAATTGGCTTGCAGATACCCTCAGCTACGAGTAGCTGGAAAAATAGCGAGCGAGAATCAACTACAACAGCTTCATTTTTCGAATCCAGAGAGCTGCTCTGCACTAAAACAATTGACGTAAAGAAATACTACGAAGGAGTTCATCGTCTCGGCATAAGCTATGGAGAATCATTTCAAAATCTGGTCAAGATTCAGCAAGGCCCTTCCCACTCTCTGACAACGGTCCAAGTACGGGACACTGCAGCACTTATGCCGTCTCAGATGGAACAGCCACATATCATCCATCCAACAACGTTAGACGCCATATTCCAATCAATCTATCCTGCAATCTCAGATGATGGTACTGAGCACAGAACAATTATGATTCCAACTTATGTCAAGTCATTATCTGTCTCTCAGAAGATCAGCAATGCACCCGGTTCGCAACTGAGGGTCAATACTGAGGCCGAACGTAACATTCGCAATGGCGCAAAGGCATCGTTGACAGTGATTCATGAGAACGAGACTGGTAGAACACCTGTAATAGAGATTGAAGATCTCGTACTATCTTCGGTTGGTGCATCAGTTGAGAATATCAAAGATGATAGTGGAGGAGAGTTGTGCTTCAATGTTTCCTTTGATCGCGATATATCATACATGACGCCTTCGGATTTCTCTGCCATATCAGCCACAACCGTGGACACTGCTGAGCAGCAGGTCTCCGCAGACCTGCAGCGAGCTTGCTTCTATATGGTCGAACGAGCTCTGAGAAAACTTACAGAAGCAGATATAGAGCAATTTACCGGCCCTCAGCTTGCTATGTTTAACTGGATGCAAACGCAATATGAGCTAGGACAACAGGGCCTCTTAGATTTTCAAGCTTCTACTACTGTAAACTTGAGTGACGAAGAGCAAGATAATCTAATCACTGCCGTTGAGAGGCAAACAGTCAATGGGGAGATGAGTGCCGTGTGGGGAAATACCTAGTCCAAATCTTGCGAAAGGAGATTGAACCACTCCAGATCATGATGCAAGATGGGCTACTCTACAAATATTACGAGAATGCGCTTGGGATGAAGCAAATTTATGCGCATATGAGCAGTATTCTCCGCCTATTTGCGTACAAGACTCCTGGAGCCACTATCTTGGAGATTGGTGGTGGTACTGGAGGATGCACAGTCCCAGCACTACAAGCTCTGACAAGTGGCGATCACAAAACTCCCTATTTTACTCATTACGATTTCACTGATGTATCATCAGGATTCTTTGAGAAGGCTCGTGAAAAGCTCGCTGAATGGGAGGATAAGATTGGTTTTAAGAGGTTCGACGTAGAAGTTGATCCAGAATCACAGGATATCCAATGTGGATCATACGATCTTGTTATTGCATGTAACTTTCTACGCGCTACAGTGGACATGGACAAGACGATGGCCAACGTGAGAAAATTGATCCGCCCAGGTGGGAAGCTCCTCATTATTGAAGGAACTCGCGAGACATTGGATATATCTCTTGTTTTTGGAGTTCTTCCCGGATGGTGGCTCGGTAAGTGCAATCGGAATCCTAATAAATGTCTTATCTGACACCGTTTTCTTGTAGGCCACGAAGAAGAACGTCGTCTGAGCCCAAAGCTATCTCTTACAGAATGGGACAGTCTCCTCAAACGTACAGGATTTTCGGGACAGCAAGCACTGTTGCTGGACTCTCCTGAAGAACATGACCATGTTTATAGTGTCTTTCTTGCAAATGCTGCATTTGACAGCAGATATAAAGAATACCCGCAAACTTCCATAGTTCTTGGAAAAGAGCAACCACCTGAGACTTGGCTCAACCGTCTCGTTTCTTCCTTGCAAGCTGCGACCGGCAATGTCCCTGTTGTTTCCAACTTCCAATCTCCAGTTGTCGAGGGAACGCTCTGTATTTTTATTGGAGAGATGCACAGGCCTATTCTCGCTGGGCTTGGACAATACGACTTCTTTGCCCTGAGGAGAATGTTGACCTCTGCCAAAGGGGTCTTATGGATGACTGTTGGCGGCAGCATGGAATGCATTAACCCTGAGAGTGCTATGGTTACAGGGCTCATGAGAACTTTGAGAGGCGAGAATGCTGGAATTCGATATGCCACCTTGGACTTAGATCCAATTCGCGAGCCTTTTACCACCCCGACTGCCTTGACTATTACTAAAATCTTCGAGTCAGTGTTCGACCCAGAGCGTGTATCCGTCAATGTGAACCTTGAGTATACGGAGAGAAAAGATCAGATATTCATCCCGCGTGTTTTACCAGATCCCCAGGCAAATCAGGCACTTCTGCAGACCAGCGGTCAGGCTGTCGTTGAGAACCAGAAATTCTATCAAGAAAATCGACCGCTCTGTTTGGAAGTTGGGACCGTTGGTCTACTTGATACCATGAAATTTATAGATGATATCAGCTACCATGAGCCTCTCCCGGCTGATTTTGTGGAAATTGCTCCTAGAGCCTTTGGCTTGAATTTCCGTGATGTTATGATTGCCATGGGGCAGCTCAACGAGACCATCATGGGATATGAATGCTCTGGTGTAATCACTCGCGTTGGAAGTATCGTTACTCACTTGAAACCCGGAGACCGTGTGGCCGCCATGATGCGAGGTCACTATGCAAATTATATTCGTCTCTTAGGCATCTCTGTTTCTAAAATTCCGGATGATCTTTCATTCGAAGAAGCTACATCTATGCCTATGGTATTCTCAACAGCATACTTCTCACTTTATGAGACAGATTGTCTACAAAAAGGGGAGACCGTATTAATTCACGCGGCATCAGGAGGTGTTGGTCAAGCTGCCATCATGCTGGCTCAGTTAATTGGAGCCGAGGTCTACGCTACTGTCGGATCAAATGAGAAGTGTCAACTTTTAATGGAGACATACGGTATCCCTGATGATCATATCTTTTCAAGTCGAAATGATTCTTTCACGGCTGATATCATGGCTGCAACAAATGGTAGAGGAGTGGATGTGGCTCTCAATTGCCTATCTGGACATCTGCTTCACGCCACATGGAAATGTATGGCTATGTTTGGAAGACTTGTCGAAATTGGCAAGCGTGATATCGAGATCAACACTCGCCTGGATATGGGGGGCTTCCAAGGAAATGTTTCATTCTCCGCGATTGACTTAACCTACATGGGCCGTTTCAGACCAACACATTTGTCATCCATCCTGGAAAAGTGCATGCAGTTGGTCAGTGAGAGGAAAATCCATGCAGTAAAACCCATCACTGTATATCCGATATCAGAGATTGAGCGTGCTTTCCGTTACATGCAAGCAGGCAAGCATACTGGAAAGGTAGTGATTAAGCCAAGCGAGGGCGATATTATCAAGGTAAGTATAGTGGAGAAGTCGGAGAAATAGCGAATTCCAGCTAACTTCATTATAGGGTCTTGCTCCTAGAGCCAAAAATCTATTTAGGGCTGATTCCTCCTATGTTATTGTGGGAGGCCTTGGTGGGCTTGGACAGTCACTTGCACGTTGGATGCTCAAACTTGGTGCCAAAAATCTGATCATTCTGTCTCGCTCTGGCAACAGACATGCACTCGCTGCAAGTCTCTCTGTAGACGTCGAACAGGCCGGTGGTAAATCATCGATACTTGAATGTGATATCACCAATGGGGTCCTGGTCCAGCAAGTTCTTGATGACACTACGAAAACTATGCCACCGATCCGTGGTATTATTCAAGGTGCCATGGTTCTTAATGTGAGTTTGATATGAAATTTGATTATTTACAACGGTGAGATGCTAATACTCTAGGCAGGATTGTGTATTTGAGCATATGTCATTTAAACAATATCAAAATGCGGTGCTGCCCAAGGTACGGGGAACTTGGAATCTCCACAACGCGCTTCTGCAATATGAGCTCGACTTCTTTGTTATGCTTTCATCAGCTGTTGGTGTCGTTGGCAATTCAAGTCAGGCAAACTATAGCGCTGGCTCTTCATTCCTTGACGCCCTGGCCCAATATCGCCGCTCTCTTGGCCTTCCGGCTATATCTCTAGATCTGGGAATTATAAGCTCGGTTGGATATGTTGCGGAAAACGAGGCCGTCGCCAAGCGTCTTGCGCGCATGGGCCACGATGCCATTAGCGAGGAGAAGATGCTTGGTCTCATCCAGATTGCCATTACTGATAGTTATCAGACCCAGCAATCTCAATCTCCCAGTCAAATTGTCATGGGCTTAAGCCTGCGTGAGCTCGAGGCTGACTGGATTCAAGACGCAAAGTTTGCAATTCTCCGACAGAATCAAGCTTCTTCCATAGGACCTTCCGCGAACGGATCTTCTCAGAAGAGTTTGAAAATAAGTCTCCAAGACCGTCTCAGTACCATAAAGTCACAAACTGATGCTGTTACTGTCATGTGCGATGCAGTCATTAGCAAGTTAGCTATCAATCTCATGGTATCAGAAGCAGATATTGATCCGGAGCAACCCATTTCGGCCTGTGGTGTCGACTCACTAGTTGCAGTTGAGCTGCGTAATTGGTTAGGAGGCCAGACAGGTGCCGATATCTCTGTTGTTGATATCTTACAGTGTAAGAGCCTTATAGCGCTAAGCGCGGGCGTGGCAAAGTCAAGCAAGGTAGTTGCAAAGGTTGTTAGTTCAGCTTAGAATATTAAACTAGATCTGATGTATACATTTCTAAATCATGAGAATTATTGGACTGCAAGATAAGATATGATATACTTACATTCATTAATTCTGTGTTTAACAAGCTGTGTTTAACAAGCTGTGTTTGCGACAAGAGCATATCTTTTGAAACCCTCTTCACCACCGAAGTCAAACAGAATAACTCGTGTGGAAAGATTGAAACTTCGCACAAAATCCTTGCAGGTTTATTTCGTTAACCTACTCCAAATGCGTAAAGATGATATATTACTCTGATCCAAGGTTTGTCGATCGCCCTTACATCCCACTTTCTTCATATTTCGTCCTCAATCCTACCTACCAGCATTCTGTTAATCCAGTACACGTACTCTCACTCCTTGCGATCCACTCCAAACTTTAGGAAGGACCAAAGTACCAATAAGCTTAATATCTTGATAGTCCGTCTCAAATAGAGATAGAACACCCTTATCTTGAGCATGTCGACACTCAACCGACCCATAGCTCCGAAATATTCTAGCTAAGACCATAGAAAGCTCAGTGTAAGCAAGGTTCATGCCAACGCATGATCTCGTTCCTTTCGAGAAGGCAAAAAGATTCTTGCCCAGTTGTGGATTTTCGAGCCATCGCTCAGGCCGATATCTCATGGGATCTGGAAATACTTTCTCATCATAATGCATCAAATAGACCGTCATACTAGTTGGTGTACCAGGCGGAATGAGCCATGTTTTCACCACACCTCTTACAACCATCGACTCATCAGGAGCAATGTGCGCAATACGACCCGGTACACCGTTACCCATCCGTAGAGCTTCCTGAATACAAGCACGTAAATATGGTAATTTCTCAATGGTTGCCAATGGTGTGTGCCTTTCAACTGATGAATCAGGAATTGCCATCTCTAACTCTGTTTTAAGCTGTTCCAGGATAGAAGGTGTCGCAAGAAGGAAGTAAATTGCAACACTAAGAACCCAGGACGTTGTTAGAGTGCCTGCAGCTAGTGTAACGGCTGCCTCATCCCCAAGGCGATCAAGGCGCTTCTCGTCAGCAGGGAGTTTGCTGTCGAGAATTTCATGAAATATGGTTCTATATTGACCTTCCTGACGTGTCAGCATAGCTTTTGTCGCTTCTGTTTGAATCTCCTTATTTGCCGACAGTTAGCTTTAGGTTCAGTATGTAAGAAATAACGACAAAGGAGTTACCGACAATTTTCTCCTCAAGAAATTGAGCATAATCGTGGCTCAGTTTTGACGTCAAACTTGCTGGCAGTACTTCAAGAGTTCTCATGATGATTGGAAAGTGGGCAAGAAATGGTAAGAGTGCTGCGCCGTTTTTGGCGCCGTCATGAAATGAAGGATCAAATTTTGGATGTCCTAATCGATCATGGCATTTTCCAAACGAGAACTCTGTGACAACATCTAGAACATATAGTTAGTATCAAGAGTTTGCAATTGAGATATTAAATGGTATATTGATGTAAAAGGTAGAAGTTTTGATGAACGCGCACCATTTGTAAATGCAGCAGTAGCATGATCAATTACCAAGATGTTGCCAGACTTTTGGAAATCGGCAATTCTATCGAAGAGAATATCGACTTTGGCATCGATCAATGGCTGCAGGTTCCTAATAGAGGTCTTTGAAAAGAATGGACTAAGAGCAGATCTCCTTATTCGGTGGAGGTCATGTGGATTCGTATTCAATGAAGCACCTGGAAGTCCGAAAATGTCTGTGAAAAAGGACCATTTGTTTCTCTTGTGATTCTGGTTTGTGTATAAAACATCTAGAAAAGTAGGATCATTCACATGTACTTCCTCCGGACTGATGCGAACAATTGGTCCATAGACCTCGTGCAGCTGCTTGAGTTTGAAAACATACCGTCCCTGCAGTATGACATCGTAGTAGAACTGATATGCTCGAGTAGCAGCAGCAAGTTTGGGGCCAGGGATATGCTTGATCGGACTCAAGTAGAGACGGTAGAAGACTTTGGCAATAGCATAGATCAAGGTGGCAAGGATGGCCAGAAAGATGAGATATGCCTGCGAGAAGTGCATCGTAAAAGAAGTATTTACTGTGCTATTTGTATTGGTGTAAGGAACGAGTGCTGATCTCATGAAATAGATACATATTTATAATCTCTTAAAGGATGTCTGACCAGCCTAGCCACTAGAGAACGGCTGAATAAACTTTTGACATAGACGAGTGATTCTTGCATACACACGCTATTGTAGTCTACCGCATCCGAATTGAGTATAAATATTTTATACATACATTAGTGTTTTATCCCTGCAAAGTGTTGCATCCTTGTCGAAAGCCATATCCCTGTTCTATTTTCTATCCTTGTTGAGGTTTTATCCCTTGTCAAATGTCTAATCCCTGTCAAAGATACCATCCCGTTAAAAGCGTTTCTCTTATCGCAAGAATATCTGCTTGTGATAAAGTTTTACTGGATATTTAGTAATTACTTACAAGGCCTAGAGTGCTACGAAAGAAATTATAAAATCGACAGAAAGTTATTACAAGCACGAAATAGAAACATTTAAAAAGTTGTGTCTCTTACTACCAAATTTTCAATTAGGACTATCATAGGCTGTTGACTTTAAAAATTAGTCATATTACTTTATTTATTATATTATCTACTTATATAACTTTGTGTCCTATTAGCTTCTCTCGCTCCAGTAGATCGCAATAGGGATCTCAAGGAGCGTCGGGAGCTATCTTATGATATCTTGGACCTCGTGATTTCTATTGGTATTTCCCTGTGAGTGCCTTCTTCGTTGAGCCTTAGGCTGGGAGCTATCACGTGTTGGTAACGAAAAGCTCCCCTTTCCACTTCGGTCTTAGATTTTGGTCAATAATCATTACTTACCCTTCTCTCGCTCAGTCTTCCTTACAAATAGACAACAGAATAGTTTCTTTACTGCACATATAATAAGAACATTGTTTGATAAAACTATTGAGTGAATTTCCTGTTTCTAATGAGAGGATACAGGGGAGTAGAACTATTTTTAGCGACGAAGATACAAACAATACGAAGGAGGCTGAAGATTCTATGTATTGCAACTGATGCTTTCTTTGAAGAGTCTCTCATCTAGTATAGCAGTGTCCCTGCAACACCAACAAGAATAGACAAGAACAGGAGACTATCTGACAGTCTACCAAGAGAGCTTGGCGCAGCACTTTTAGTTCCAGTACTTCCAGTGGAAGCCAACGACGTCGAACCAGCAAGTGCTTGGTTTAAGCCTATTTTCTGATTAGTACAAATGAACTCAGATTGCATATATTTCACTTACTAATGTTAAACGTATTGCAAGCAGACACAAATGTTGCGTTACTCATCATAGCTGCTAACTTCGTCTGTGCTGCAGCGGCACTCTTTTGAATTGAGGTAATCTTCTTGGTGTTGTTATGAGTAGACTCAATTAGTTGCGTCATGTTGCTTCCTTTCTCCACAGTCTTTTGTAGGCTTGCCGCCTTAGTGCATTGGTCTTTCAATATGACACCTGGACAGCCAGCCTGAAGAGTGGAATTAGACATCAGAGTGGTGAGCTTGGTAGCAGCAGTTGAGGCTTTAGCAGCAACTTGAGCGGCCTTTGTAGAGTCGTTCTTGGTAGAGATGGCAACGGCAGTAGCATTGTTAGCAAAATCAATGTACTCCTGTAGACTCAACGTCTGGTGGCAGCCGCTAGTGATAGCCTTCTGTGCATCGATAGAAGCACAGGTACCCATAAGTGTTGAGTTTGAAGTGAAATTTGAGAGCATAGCTGTAGCATTAGCTGCTTTGGCTTTAATAGCTGCGATCTCAGTAGTGCTATTCTTCGCGGCTATCGTAACAGCAGTAGTATTTGATGCAAAGTCGATATACTTCTCAAGGCTCACGATTTTGCTGCATTGTTGGGTGATAGAGAGTGGTCCAGTAGCTCCATTATCGTCTTGGTTTCCTTGCTGGTCATCCGCTCCGCCTCCATTGTCTGCTCCACCAGCATTGTCTTGTTTTCCATTTCCTTTGGCAGCAACGATGCTAGACAGAGCTAGGCAGACCATCACCTTTGAGAACTGCATTTTGAGAAAATAAAGACAAGGGAATAAAAACTTGATGAATATTGGAGATGAAAAATTAAACGGTCCAGCCGAAATATGATTAATCTTGTAAAGAAAGAAAGAAACTTGTTAAGAAGCTGCCGGCTTCTCGAAAATGAGGACAGAATTGTCACTTATATAGTGATAGTGGTGAGAAGATCGACAGTCATACCTGTTTTTGATATGATTCGATTTGCTGCCGAGTTTATTTTCGGGCAATTTTTGAATGAAAGTCAAATATAGAAGGTATAGATTGTGTGACCCTATAGACTTGTGGTCCTACATTTTCAGAGCGTTTTGTTGAATCTGAGGCATTCATGGGTATGCTGGATCAGCGCTGCGATGACTAGCAATCAACGGACGAGAATCGTCCTTGATTCATGCTCATATTGTCCGACTATGTCATCCCAAGCCATGTTAATTGGGTGAAAAGTCTAAAACATTGTAATCTGAACCTGATAATAGTAACTGCTCACGTTTCGCGCTGGGAACTACAGCAAAGGTGTTATTGTTAGCGTACAAAACTTTAGCAGGGAGTTAGTGGCACTAGAGTCTTGCAACGTAGAGCCTGCCGAAACAGAAAAGGCAATTCCGTGTCGCTATGACTTTCTTCCGCTTATAGTCGTCCGAAACTTCTCCCGTTCAAGTTTCGGGCGGTTTGAAGTAACATGTCTCCATCTGAGGTTCATGGCGCGATTGAATGTCACTCTCTAACAAACCTCCACCTTCAAATGACGCGCCCCGTCATAATAGCCGGGGGCCTGTAGCCAATTAGCCGCTTTCCGCAAACGAAGGATGTCACACTGGGAGAGGAGCACGGGCTTAGGCTTCTCAATCATCCGGAAGTTAGTCGCTTAGATGTGTTTGACGTTGCAAATGTCAAAGATTAACTTCTCGCACGATTGCGATGTTTGCTCCGTCTGTGGGGTCACACGTCAAAAGTGGATGCTGCCTGAGTGGTTAATGACATGGGCTGAATCGGCGTCGCGCATAAGACGAATGAATGTCATCTTTGCACAATGATTCGGTGCAAACTGATTTGCTAGACACGAGAAGCAGAACTTCTAAGTAGCTAGAGTCTCCGCAATATTTGACACGCTACCTCAGTTGTTTTTACTACAGAAGACGAGAGAGATGAGTATAGAATGGATGTGCTCTGTGATACGATTAGGGTGTAGCTTGGGTTTATAAATCTACTGGGTAGGATCTCCCGCTAAGTTAACTTTACAAATCCATGATAAAATCAGCTGCTCATAGAAAGCGACGAGGTTTATGAAATCACACGTGGGAAATCCTCTTCCCTGATCTAATGGAGCATTGAATTACTGGAGTCGCGTAATTTTCTTTGGTATCGTAATGGAAATCCGGCGGCCCTTATCCGCGCAATATACTTTTGGTTCTTTTACATTTGCCTATAATCTGGCCCAAGAATGCGGTAGATGATACATTGCCAAGAGCCTACTACACTCCAAAAAATATTATGCGAGCATTTGTACCTTAATTTAGATTTGTGTCCTTGCGTATTCGTTTGTTTTAGGAAATCTCCTTTTCGTTTCCACGGTTCGAGGATTAAGCACAAACTTATATCAACATGTATTGCGCAATTTGATTTGGGCTCTATTAGGCTTCTTTATTATAACAAACCAAGGATTTGTAATGAACCTATTCTCTCAAAATTTGATGCTCATAGATATAGGCTTTCCTTGCATGGTTCTAGACACACTTATTAATACCTCTTTTTTTGCTTTCAGTATAGGGTGTCTGTGCCATAAGGCCAGTTTTCTGCCTATTTTGTGTGAACCCATGTCCCAGGGTAGTCTGTATGGAGCAATCTTATGTCCCATTTACCACCCTAGCCTCCTACATTACATTCATTCCACATTGACAGAAGCGAAATGGGTAGGAAAGTGGTGTTAGTGCTAATCTCTGACATACCTTCGTCACTGGTCTTCTGTTCTTTAGTTGGTAGTTTAACAAAACAGTAATTGATTAGACCCTTTGCAGTAAAGTGTTCCCATAGCATACACTTGATCCACTGAATTTGTAGCTCATCGTGCTCCTTGGCCTTGATCTTCCGCGCTCAACAATCTCCTACTGCCTTCTGTTGGATTGTGGAGTAGACACAACCAGGCTATAAAATTTCCCTTCGGTGGTATTGGACGAGTACGATTTAGAAGGATATCTAGTTTTCTAAGTTTCTAGGCTGTTAAGTTCTCGAGAAGCAATATTGGGGATCTTCCACCCCAGATACAACGATCAACAGACAACCAAATAATTCTTGAAGAGAATTAAAAAGGAATACCTTTAGTGTCTCGTGAAGAATGCACATACCGGCTTTTTCATAATGAAAGACGCTGGGCCATCAAACTATTTCAGGTAGATCTGAAAGCTTCAAGCAAAGTCTGATGCTGACTTCTTCGAACTTCTAAATGTCCATCTGATGGAAGAATAAACGAGGTTCATGAAACCATACATGAGACATTCTGACTGATGAAAATACTAGACTCGCGTGATTTTCTTTGGTATCACAACGGAAACACAGTGGTCGTATCCTATCACATTTATGGACTGTCAAAGTTGCTCGGTGATACTAAGTCATGGCTTGCCTTTATGTTTTTCTAGGAGATACAAGAAGTCTTTTCCGTTATGCACTAAATGTGCGGTAGTTTAGATATCCAGAATCAGCCAAGGTTTCAATTTTGTTGCAATGGTGAGTAGGCGGGCTCGTTTATTATATGCCACAATCACCTACTAGACAGATTTAATATTGCCGACTAAGTGTTGAATAGTTAACATGTCCCATCTGGAGTTCCATGATCACATGAACGGCCAGTACAGTTAAACCCAATTGTTCCGATCAAGTTGTTGCAGTTCCAGCCCCAAGCGTTTGTGCCATCTGGCAAAACTAGATCCACTCCTTGAATCATAAAATCTCTACACGGTTTCGCAGCACTGCATTGAAAGCTAGCTATTGGGTCACCATTCAGTGTTCCGATAACATCTATAAAGGCTATACCCCGCAGCTCGAATTCAGAGCTGTTGCAATCGCCTGCTACACCGTTGAATGTCGTGCATTGAGTAACACTTATAGGAGTGTTGCGAACGTTCTCTAGTTTAAAGTTACGTAGATTGACGTTTTTGATATCTGATTAGAAATGAGTCGGCTTTTTTTGAATAGGGGTGGATTGAGTACATACAGCCAAGGCCACCACCGCCTCCATTCGGTGGATATCCGACCTGCTCTCCAGTCCAGGTCTTAAAATATACTGCATGCAGTGTATTGACACAAGTGATATTTTCAGCGAAAAAGTTCTCAATGATCTCAAAGGCCTCGTTGTATTGGCCGATGCTACCAAGAGCAATACCTGAGCCGTCGTAGAAAACAGAGTTTGTTACAGTAATATTCGTGGAGTTTGCTTTTGGAGAGATAGCATCATCACCGTTCCTCACGGTCCAACGGTTGAACATAATGCCATCGGCGTAGATTGTGTCTGCCCCATCGGTATTCACAGATGATGTGCCACTGGTCGATGTACTACTCACGTAGATGTCTTGGAGAAGCACATTGCTGCTGTGGATGATAGTCATAGTCCTATGAAATGTGAGAATATTGTTGAAATGTAATCACAGCCGTTATTTGAAACCATACCACATTTGACTTTGTAGGAATATAAGGCCTTCGAAATGAGAATTTGTGGTTCCAGTGATTGTCAGTTGATGAGGTCTTCCCGGATAGTTACTTGCCCCATTTATAAAATCATACCATACTTGGCCATTGCCATGAAAAGTACCGTACCCGTGCCCCTGAAAAAATATATTATCCCCTCCAAGGAGCCAAGCTGTGGATTGATTTTGGTATCCCATTGGTAGAGAATTGTCTAGCCAGTATAAAATATCTGTACCCCACTAGAACCATTAACTTTGGAGGATTGAAGCTGAGGACGAACGAATGGACCTACGAGAAGAGTACCCTTAAGTTCAATTTCGCAGTTTTGGAGACCTGTAGTATTCATCACCGACTCTATGTGGTAGGTCTTATTAAGAAACTCTATTTTCCCATTTTCCCCGCAATTCCGAAAGGCATCAATAATAGCAGGAGCATCGTCTGAGCCATCATCGCTCGGTTCCACGATGCAGATATGCCTGTTGTCTAAAAGATCGTGAGTACTCTCTACTTCGACACGAAAAGAGACAAAATGCATCAAAGCGGTAGACATTGTGGCTACTCGCTGTATGACCCTCAAATTAAAAGTAATATAGGAGAAATATTATCACGCGAACAGAATGAAACTTCGTGGCACTGTTGTTGACCGAGTGGAAAGCACTAACCTTCACCCATGGGAAGGATCGGAACTTGGGACCCTCGTTCAAGTTGTTGAACCTTCTGAGCCAACGAGGCAAGGATACATGTAGAAAGACAGAATCCGGAAAGTTTGTTCATTTTGATCAAAGGCGGCGTAGTTAATGGGAGTCAAGTGTTTCAATATAGATATATTGGGCTGGTGGCTTCTCCGATGTCTTTGACGCCATAATAAGCCCCTTACCCCGCACCTCCCCCCCCCGGTCGGGGATTCTTTACTGCAACCTGTGTCATGTCCCGTGATTTGGAATTTTGTTTGGCTGACTAATCTTTTGTCTGCTATTTACGTGGATGTACTGGGCTGAACATAAATGATTATAATCCATAAGAGAAGCTGAAAAGATGCACATCTCACCTTCTACCTCGTTCCAGATGCACCCCGCTCACTTTGCTTCATCATATCGTAGATTTGTAAAATGGTAACATGAATTATATTTCGTTGAAATATTTCGTCTATACAGCAAAGATGAACCGAAGGACAACTTGTTGCTCAATTCCTTAACCGCTAAACAGAAACACTTCAAAGGCGTTATTTATGGCCGATTCACATTACTGCAAGGAGTTCAATTATAAATCTTAAGATATGTCCGGGCCTAGCAGGATTCTATTGGAACTCATAAATGCGAATTTTGCAGAACAGCAATTATTCCTTGGGTTCCGACCACTTGATGCGGATTTGCGAACTACTTGCTCAAAAACGAAGAGCACTTCTCCAAGAGTATTTCCAGGTTAGATAAACAAATCAAGTTCTTCGAAGTATCGAGAAATCTATAGGAGTCAAAGAATATCAGACTATTCAATTTCTTGGCTAGCATCTTCCTTCCCTCTCACTTACCCGTGAGGCTCTTGAGCACACAAACACACTTTATCAGTCTGCACCATCTTCTCTACGATTTCTGCGGCGCCACAGTTATCATAGAGACTCTACTCCTAATGGTATTATTATTTCTAAAGCTATTATGTATTTCAATAAAAGCATCGTGGGCGTGAAGATTAGCAACATCATATTTAGACAATTGATAAAACCCCACTTTATTGCCCTCTTCGAATAACTTTATTCTTAGTAAGTGTTGGTATGCGTTTACAACGGGCAGACCTCGTAATAGCATCATAGGCTTCAATTACAGGGTATGCAGTGTGTTGTAGGTGGTTGTTGATTCTCTCTATGTACGTGTATCGTAAATGGGGTTATATCCTATCAACGAATGCTACCACGTGATTATGTCACGTGCTAAGTACATGTCATTGCAATCCGACAATAAGAGATAATCTACTATAAAGGATGAATAAAGAAACTGTTCTCTAAATCTGTCAAATCTAGTAGCGCAATCTGTTCTTTTGCTGTAGCCTCCCGTCCTTCGGAATCAAGCTGCTTAACATATCACTCTCCATTAAATCCTTGTTTCTTTTGCTCGTCAATCCAGATCAGGCGCTCCTTATTACGCCTAGAAATTATGAATCTAATTAAAATAAGGATTAAAGGAGTACCGACACAGCTTATTAAAATCTGGATAATCCATGCTGGGTAATATCTTGGAGTGTCCCGAGCTACCCAGATCTGTGGTGAGAAGATATTTGCAATCCCGTATCCGAACATGAACATGACGTTCCGAGTCAGCTTCTTAGTATAGCCAGAAGCAGATGAGGTCGTCCATCCTAATGCGATGACATAGGTAATACCAAATGTACCACGAGCAAGGATACGACAAGCAAGTAGACCCAGCTTATTCTTCCAGGGTAGAGTTACCATATCAATACCTCTTGCCACAGTAGGGATGCAATATATCGAAGCCCAATAAGCATTATAACCCGGGAAATATCGTAGGAGAATAGAAGCCATGATGTATAGAGCTACGGAAAACCCGCCGCTAGCAACACTCACAAGAGTCGATCCAAGATTCGAGACACCGAAGGATACAAACAGTAAATTTTGTTGATATGCAAGGCTATTAGACAGCATAAGGGTTGTAAGGTGAATAACCAAGAGATAGGGTCCTGAAGAATCTCCAGGGCCTGGTGTTTTCTTAAATTTCTTCTGTTCGATAGAGCTGCTGATAATGGGCTTGGGACATCGCAAAATATATTTGATTTCATATCTACACTTCCTTGAAAAAAATTTCGATGATATCCTTTAGCCGGAAGCGAGTAACCGATGATGTAATCCAGAGCTTAAGTGTTGCCATCAAAAATGTATTCAATGAGAGCACATTAACAAAACCAAGTCTCCATAAATTGTCGTACATCTAAGAAGCACAATCGAAGTATACCCAGTTGATTTGCTGCAGGACTTTCTCGGAAACTCAAGAGGCACTTTATGGATTTGAGCGGGCTTTTTCGTTGATAAGAAAATAGTATGGTCTGATGCTTATTCATATCTATCTTTCCCTCCTCGGGCCATGAAGCTCGTAGATTCTCTATGCCTCCTTGATCTTCGATCTCCAAGTCGATGAGACGTAACACCTTGTTCTTCGCTAGAACTCCTGTTAGTCCATAAACAGCCGCTAATTCGCTCTAGTCTTGACCCTTAGAATATGGGCTTGTTTCCCGGGCTATTCATTTTGTTGGGTTAAACTTATTCTTTCCTGGCTGTAAGGGTCCAAACCTAGACATATGTAAATAAGAAACCGGGTAAGAAAGGTATTTGGTATTTGTTTTATTGTATTGCATTGATTTATAAATTTTAAGGTGTGCTCTACATTAAATAGTCATTATACAGTTCTTTTTGTATTTCTATAACATTCTTCCTTCTCTACTAGAGTATTGAATAACAAAATCCCTTTATAGGTATTTGTTGGTTTATGTACAATGACGTAAGAATCAACTTATAGATCAACAGGTGTAAATTCATATATAAGTGATGTTTAGAGAGAGCGTGAGGGAGAGAGGGAGGTATATAAACCTCCCCCGTTAAGAATACTGTGACATGTGACTAGGTCTACCTGAAAATCTTATACCAACAGTATTGATTTGTGCTAAAGTTGCTAGAGCTGATAAACAGCAGTACACCTCCTAAACTCTCGTAAAAAGACCTGAGGTGTACCGGCTGGATTTTGATCTGCAGTCACGATGACACTCCCATTTACCAAAATCATATCTTCAAAGCTCACGATAGCTACGCCAAACAAAAAGATATCAATAGGGTCATCAATCGAGATACTATGGGCGTCGCATGAATCATCAACCCAACCAAAGAAAAGTGAGATTGCTGCTGGAACCCAGAAATCAAGCTGGCCAACCAGAGTGCAGCTCCATACACGAAGATATCTGAAGATCCAATGACACGTAAATACCAAGCCATGCGGCATGTGGCTGTAGTGCAGCTTGCAAAATCTGGGTGTTGGAATGATGTCTGGGGAGAGAATGGAACCAGAGAGCTGATTTTTGGCTGGGAATATAATATTTTGGCTTGGATGATAGACATGAATACATTGCTAGTATTGGAAATCTAGTAGTTGTAGGGTGTTGAGTGTTCCGATGCAGTTGCGTACATCCACACAGGGCCTTCTCTACTCTCAATCAACACCCCGCGGCCAGTAATCACATCAAGGTTAGTAATCACATCAAGGTTAGTAATCACATCAAGGTTAGTAATCACATCAAGGTTATCATTACTAGAAACATCAAGTTCATAATCGGCTGTCCAGAGTCAGACATTCTCCAGATAAATTGAAGCAGTCTTGGTTACATGGAGGTGCATGAAAATTCCCTCACATTTTGTGGCAGGGTTTTCTAGATCAAGTTCTGTCTCGGCACATGTGTCACTTTGCAGTTGCGTTCCTGCAGAGCCACCAATACGGTAGTGGACATCCACATTTCTGCTACTCCTGGTTGAGATCTAAGAACATTCCACTCTATCATAATAGCACTGGGTTGTGGGCCAAAAGTCTCGAAAATTTAATCCGTCAACTCAACCGTCCCAATATCTCCTAGTTAACCGACTTGAAATACCGGTCTTGGATCTGATTGGGATTGAAAAACATTGCCTTTGGCCGTTATCAAAGGCAAAATTTCTCTTCGAGGGATGATATAACATATATAGGTGAACTTGCGAAGCACATACTACCTATGTCATATGAGCATCGTAAAACACGTGCAGAGATCCTAGGATGTATCCAATACACGATACCTTTTAAAAACTATGATTTTTTATATACGTGTAAAAAAGAATATAGCTCCCATTCATTAGCCATTACAAATAAGGTGCCTTTAAACAAGTGATGCATAGTACTATTCCTAAATGTAGAACTCTCTACCTGTGTTGTGTTATTCTGCCTGAGTACTCAACGCACGAGATTTGCGCGAAATGCAGCGGCCTATTTCATCGTCGAGGAGGCCTTGAACCCCAACTTCCTTTACTTATAGGACGGGCTCAATAGCAAAGGCCGCTTAATCGGTGATTGCTATCTCTGCAAAGAGATGTGGGGAACATATAGGGGTAGACCTATTTTCAGATGCCGCTTCAAGGATAGAGTCCAGAGAACTATTGTTGACTATTAGTGTTAGCTCTTATCCGCCGTTCAAGATATATTTCATTTATACGGCACCAGGTGAGTCGTTCCTAGATCTTCGGCCGTCGGTGTAAAGATAACAAACCATATAAAATGACCCGGCTACGAAAGAGATTAGAAGTAGATCTACCAAACCTTTAGTTCTGAATTTCGACGAAGTCCGCCGTTGGTTGCAAGAGTGTTCGCGATATAGTTGCTCGATAACTTCCGAATAGTCTCTTCCATCTGGAATCCTTCGTAAGTACCCCCCTAATTTGACTATGTTTCTGATATATTTCTTACTCTACTTGCTTATATATATCCCTTTGATCTAATAGATCTTTTGTATCTTATATTCTAAGGGACCCTCCAAGCTGTATACGTGTTTTTTTTAGCCCTCCGACGTTTGCTTAAGTCTTTATTTGCTCTACGTAATATAGAGACTTCGCTACGAAGAAGTACTACCTTATGTATTATTACTTACGCTCCCTTTGCAAACTAATCGATAGTATCTAGTATAGGCGTTGGTAAGCTATTCTGATGATTAGAAATACGAGTCTTAATTAGAGTTATCTATAAATTAGCCTCTATTGGATTGTATGGTATCCTAGAAATCCAAGTACTAGATATAGCTAGAGGTGGCCTAGGGGGTGTCGGGGTCCTTAGCTATATATTAAGCTTAGAAAGTACCCTCTTTGGGTCGTACGGAACTAGTTTAGCTCTAGTAAAGCCATCTCGTATGTTTTTTCCTATAATAGAAGTAAAGAAGGTATCTTGGAATCCATATAAGAACTCAAGCTTACTTATATAGTTAATATAAGCCCGTATCAAGCCTTCTATCTAACGGCCATACGCTTGCTTTAATAGCCTTAAATAGCCTACGTCCAATAACTAAAGGATATAAGACGAATGCGGAGGTATATAAAGCATAATAATCTTATGCTCTTAATAGTATAACTCAAATTCTATCGAGTGGTAGCTTTCGTAGCCATTAAGGATTAATAGCCTATATCCATCTTTCGTACGAGATTCTATATAGCAATAAAAGTACTTAATCTATTCTAGGCCTATTTTATTTGTAGTCCAGCTATTATTAGTCGTTATAACAACCTGATTAGCTAGTAGGTTATATTCTTTATACCAGTTGGCTAGGTGGTACTATACTAGGCGGGAACGATCGCGTTACTAGCTCTATTATATATCGTACAATAGCCTCTTCTTCCAATATAGTAAGCTTTCTTGAATTTGGTAGAGTATTACGTCGTAAAGGTTTTCCGACGCGTCGACGAGATAGGGTCATACGAGGTATATCATAGACCTCTGCTGCTCGTCGGAGGCTTAGATTCTTATCGCTATTCATAGCTTCGATAGCTAAAATAAGCTTGCTTTCATTTGAGAGTGATTCTATTGAGTAATGTTGATGTTATATAGTATTGAAGTAAAAAGAGGTTATTTTGGTGGAAAGTGTCCCACTCGCTTATATGTCCCACTCGCATATAAGTCACGTTAGGCCTAGTACCACTTTTCATACCACTACCTATAACTTCGCCGACAACGGAGCTGGCATACTTAGTGAGCAGCCCCCTTAAACGCTTAGTGATACGGTAAAAGTCACCCGCGAACTAAGACTTCGCTATCTTTGGATAGATGCCCTCTGCATCATCCAATATTTTGAAGAAGCGAAGCATCGTGAAATAGTCAATATGGACGGAATAATCACCAATTTGTACGTCGTCATATCTGCGGGTTCTTCCTTGTCCATGTGTGATGGATTCCTTCAAGACCGAATGAGCGAAACCCATCGACCATTCTTTGTAGTGCCTTACAAGTGTGTCAACAGGAGAATTGGTACTATATATTTAGTCAAACTTGAGAACTAAGATAGAAAGAGGACCCAACAAACACACGTACCTAGCCATTGCAGGACATTGTCTTGGTTTCGCGCTTGCTTGCCTACAGTCTGTAGCTAGTATTTTATATCTGCGAAAAGACTTTGCGCAAAGATGGAGGACTTTGGACCGAAGGACTTGCATCAACTTGGCTGGTCACGCTTGTGGTACGCAGACAAGTACGAGAGCTAACCCTGGCACCTTTTTGTAAGCCAGTATTCGTCCCGGAAACTCTCTGTACCTGATGACGAACTGCCAGCTCTTGCGGCTATAGCAGCAACTTTCCAACATCTGCTTGATGACCAATATGTCGCCGGCATGTGGATGAAATATATCCACCGTGATCTCGTATGCCTGTCAACGAACGAAGGGCATAATGAAGACCCATACCTTGCACCCTCCTGGTCCTGGATTTCTGTCAAAGAAAACACCGATTATGGTCCCTGGCAAAGTATTGAACTAAATTCAGTTGCGACTGTCCATGCAGCAATGACCACACCTACATGGGACTTTTCATACTTATGGAAAATCAAAGATGGACGAATGATAATTGAAAGACCATTTGGCGAGGTAGAGATCCAACGTTATTAAGGTCAAATTCCAAAGAAACCTATACACGGCTCAAAAGATATCTCAGATGATGACCTCAAACTGAATAAAGCTGCGGTGAGAAATGGGGATACACTACAGTCGCGGACATGATCGATGAGGATAAGCGCAAATTCATCGAGTAGTACCGTGGCAGATATGGGTGGAAAAAGCTGGATATGAAACACAATGATAGCTTCCGAAGCTAGGAACAGTACGCTGCCGCCTGAACCAAGTTTCTCAAACCACGACGCGAGAGAACTAATGAGGATACCGTTAGTGGGCCCTGTGCCATCCTTTTCAATCCAGAGATGTCACCGTTCACACATAAAATCTCAAAGCTTATATTTTTCCTGCAAAGCTTATATTTTGCCTTGCGCAAATCATTGCGTCTTACCAAATTTACACATGCAACCTTTGGAACAGAAAGCAAGGAGAACCCTAAGAAAGATATTTAGCCAAATTAACCAAATCTTCATAGGAACATCCTGGCTCCGGGGGTAGAACCAGTATTTAACTTTAAATAGAAACTCACCAGGTGTTATTCCTAGAATTCTGGTGCTGGAGAATAAATTTATTTAGAAGGTCTAGCTTCGATTGGCAAACAAATAGGGCGGCTTAGGAAGGGTTTAGTATTACTAACAAAGGGACAATATAAGTCGCTAAGTAGGATTAGCTGAAGGTATGCACCCGGAGAAAGCTCCGTTAAAATCTTGCAAAAGAAATGCCAAAACAATTCCTGGTGTTAGCCTGGGAATAAGAGTTTTTAAAAGCAGCCGGCTGTGTTTAGGCTGTGTTTAAATGTTGCAAAAATGTTAAAATGCATGGTTGGTCTGTGATTCGGTCTCATTTCAGAAAGCTGAATGGTGGATGGAATCAGTGGCTGATAGCGATGGAAAAGCAATTATCCCTAGATAGAATGAAGCAATGTGCAACCCCTTATTAAAGCTGAATTCACTAGGCATTTTTAGGATTTTGCACGTGTGAGCCCTGCAGAAAGACATTTACCCCTCAATCTCCACTCATTCCATCTAATGCGTAGTGACTACCGTGAATTTCCTTTTGTCGCCAACCCCTCAATATATGGTGTTTTCAAGCAATACCATGAAAGAGCTGGAATGAGGTGCTATTATTTTTCGTCCTAAGCTAGTCAGTGAATCTTGTCAAAGCCTCCTGGAAATTTCCTATAGCACTCTAGACCCTGTATATGCATACCCCCAGCTGACCATTAGACAGAACTAAGGAGATTAATGAGAATATTCTTGTGGCGACATGAAAAATCCCCTAATATCTAAGAGGAACTTCTGATTCGTAGAGACATAAGATGCATCGCTTGAACTACAGTGGCGGAAAAAGTGTATCTCTTTTCAACTAGCCGGGATGGAAATCGGGTTTCTCGGAAACTAGGGATAATTCCAGTGTGATTGGAACCACGGAATATACTTCCGTTAAATACGAGGAGTAAAGTGGTGATGCGTTGATTATTATGACTACCTCTGACGTCTCTAAAGTCTTCTTTATCATTCTATTATTATACTTGAGCACCGAATGCCTTTGTAGTATTGGATAATATATATACCCGTCCATCACCCCTGGGCAAACCCCAAAATTGCGAGTAGGCCCGAGGGTCGATGTTAATTTCCTAGAAATTTCGTGTTCTTCGGTTTGGGTGACTGGAATAGTAAAAGATTAAGAAAACTTCAAGTAGCAACAGCTGCTACGAGATCCACACGGCTAAAGTTGGTTCTTAGGCCATTAGTTCAATAGTTGGCGTTCTCTGCAATGCATCAATTAATGAAAAAAGAGGCTTAAAGCCCTTACCATTTTGAATTCAAAGTTTCTGACCTTGAAGTATGAATTGTACAAGATTCTACTGAGAATTAATATCTTCAATTCAGCCTCTTACATTCCAGCAGTGATTGCTGTTGCTTAGCTCTAAACATCTAGCTGGTGTATGGGGTATCAAAAGATGCAAACCTCATTTTATATCAACCTGTAACTCTTCGAAATTAAACTCGCCAAGAGCACCGTGGACAGTCTTGTTGCCACTTCTTACATTCCTCTTTTAACAATAAGATGGTTATCCAGCGGTAAAGTAGTAGTATACAGATTGTAACTCTTCTGAACCGGGAGCTTATGAAATTGCTCGTAGAGCAAGGGTTGCTTCTAGTAAGATTACTATCAATCGTTATACTTTGATCACAAATTGAGGCATAGTCAGTTATTACCACAATGATGCTTAAGTATTTATTTCCCCTTCTGCTTTCTTTGAGCCATTATCGTGGTCAGTTGTTGTAATCTTTTGCTTTCTTTGGGAAGCATAAAGTTGCAGTCGAGCGCTTGTTTCAAATGTTTCTCACTCATATACTCGCCATTGTAACCTTCTTTCTTCTCGCTGTCCGGGCTTCAGTTTCCAATGTCGAACCCCGTGATGCCGCGGATTCTCCACATATCCGCGAGCAATTAACTGAATATCCCGTCGTAATCAATACGTTTATCAAGACCAATACTACACTCTCCTTCCCTGGCAATGTAATCATTACCATCGGTAATGCCCCGACATCACTGAATACAGTAGTCACTGCTACGAAAACTTTTTACGGGGTCTTAGCAACACCGTAAGTACACTTTATGATGTCTACCACAGGCCTGCTACAGATGGAAGTTAACAGCGAAATTTAGACATGTTGAATTGGCGAAACGGGCCACATCTACAACTTCGAGTAGTACATCCAAGACCTCCAGTTCCACGTCCAAGACAACTTCAAGTTCCACATCGAAAACTACTTCGACTAGCTCTACGTCCAGGACGACCACCTCTACGTCTAAGACTACTTCAAGTTCCACATCGA